>JAVJIF010016297.1:0-79179 GCA_038442645.1 Agave tequilana
GTGACTCCAAGCTCATCGTCAGCCAGGTTCGTGGGAGTACGAAGTCAGACATGAAGACCTAGTACCCTATTACAATGCAACTGTCACATGGCTGAAAGTTCACCAACTTTTACATGACCATGCCACGCAAGCAAAATGCGCATGCAGATGCACTGGTGTCTCGCTGCCTCTTTAGCTCTTCCAGCTGGAGCAGTAGAGAAAATATTTCCCACAGCCATGACCTGTATTGCCCGAGACTTGCTCTTGAGGACTACCAGGAGCCAAAAGGAGATTGTCAAGGCAGGAAGTTCTCGAGTCGTCAGCCGGTCCAGAGCCTAGAGACTGGCGATTCCCCTATATTGATTGTGTCCTTTATGGCATCCTTGCCTGAGGACCCCAAAGAAGCGGCTGCCATTCGAAGGAAAGCCCCCAAATTCTACTATAATGCGATAACGCAACGTTGTATCGTCGATCGCATGATGGATCTTGCTCCGCTGCCTTTCACCAAAGAGGCACAGGAAATATTGAAAGAAGCCCATGACGGTATGCGTGGAGCCCATCAACCTGGCCCAAACTTGCACACCGACTCCAAAGCTTGGGATATTTGGCCTAGATGATCGCTGACGCCATCGCTTATGCCAAAAGATGTCACGCCTGCCAAGTACATGGCGATTTCATCCATCAAGCACCAGGCTACCTTCATTCTACGACCTCTACTTGGCCATTCGAAATGTGAAGAATGGATGTAGTTTCCCTATCAGCCCACCATCGTCAAAGGGACATCGGTTTATTTTGGCCATAACCGATTATTTCTCCAAATGGGCTGAGGCAATCCTTTGAAAGATGTGAAGTCATCCACGTGATCAAATTCGTCAAACATCATGTCATTTACCGTTTTGGTGCACCTCGGCGATCGTCCACGACAATGTCCCCAGTTCATCAGCCAGGCTTTCCAAAGATTTTGCGCTAAATTCAGAATCCAAAGTGTATCCCTCAACGGCATACTACCCCGCCGCTAATGGTCTCGCAGAATCCTTTACAGACCATTGGCAAACTTCTCAAGAAATTCGTCTCGAAAAGTCAACGTGACTAGGACGACAGGCTAGGTGAATGCTTAATGGGCTTATCGCACAACTGTTCGAACCCCAACTAAAGCTACGCCATTCTCTTTGGTATACGGGTGTGAAGCCGTGCTTCCAGTGGAATCCAATTCCATCTCTACGCGTCGCCCTGACAACAGAGATGACAAATGAAGAAGCATCGACAGCGACTCCAAGAATTGGAAGCCTTAGATGACAACGTCTGCAGGCCAACAACAAATCGAGCTTTACCAAGCTCGGATTTCCGAGCCTTCAACAAGAAAGTCAAGGTGCAGACTTTCAAAAAAGGTGATCTTGTCTTAGCTGTCAGATGACCTATGGTGATGACACATAAGACAAAAGGAAATTCCAGCCCAAATGAAAGGACCATTTGTAGTAGAGTCGTCTACTCAAATGGGTCATATCGCCTCATAACCTCAAATGGCGATACACTCATGATGCCGATCAATGGCAGATTCTTGAAACAGTACTATCCTTAATAGTACTCCTCCTCCGATCAAGTTAAAGTACAACACCTCTGATCAACAAGAAGAGCTTTCTCATTAACATCCACGCCTCTGATGGCTAGGATAGAGGAAAATGTTGCCTTTTAAGCCCAACATAAGTCTTCGATAACTCATCATGCTGAGGGGAATAGCATGGCTAGCCCAACTCAAACGGTAGTTGGTAAAGGCACCTCAAATCCGTTGACAACTGAGTGTTTGCTAAAAACCCTGGGTTTTAATGTTCCCATCCTCATTAACATCCGACGCCTCCGACGGTTTAAGGATAGAGGAAAATGTTGGCTTTTAAGCCCAACATAAGTCTTCGACAACTCATCATGCTGAGGGGAATAGCATGGCTAGCCTAACTCAAACGGTAGTTGGTAAAGGCACCTCAAATCCGTTGACAGCTGAGGGTTTGCTAAAAACCCTGGGTTCTAATGTTCCTATCCCCATTAACATCTGACGCCTCCGACGGTTAAGGATAGAGGAAAATGTTGGCTTCTAAGCCCAACATAAGTCCTCGACAACTCATTATGCTGAGGGGAATAGCATGGCTAGCCCGACTCAAACGGTAATTGGTAAAGGCATATCAAACCCGTTGATAGCTGAGGGTTTGCTAAAAATCCTAAGTGGATGTAGTTCCACTCTTCCTTCCAAAAATTCCTTACCAATTCTCATCCACAAATGGTAGGACTACAAAATACAATCATTGCTACGTTAACACTATACCCCTGGTAATGAAATCTTCAATACTCCTTGTCGAGTACAAACTTTAATTGTCAACTCTGCATAGAGCAGCAAAAGTCCAAATTTGCCAAGTTAACACTATCCTCTGGCTCTTCAAACTTCACTTGTCAATTCTCATCAATAGAATGATAGGTCCTCAAATTGCTCGTATCGCAACCAATTTTGTCAAGATAATACCACACCCTCTGACAAATTACTGTTAGGTTCAACATTACACTTCTAACAGTAATCAAGTGACTGCCAAGTTCACACATTAAACCTCTGACAGCCATTTTTCCTCAGACTTCATGACGAAGCTGAAATGAACGATGCTAAGTTTAATACTACACCTCTAGCATCCAGGTCATTGCTAGTTTAACAATACGCTTATGGCCATGACTTTCCCTCGGACTTCTTGTTAAAGTCGAGATGACTAATGCCAAGTTCAAATTACACCTCTAGCATTACCCTCACTGGCAAGTTAAACATCACACCTATGACAGTGACACTTTCAGTTTTCTCAAATGTAAGCTGAAATGCTTCTGAGTTAAGTTAATCACACCTCTGACTCACATCCTTGTCAGTTAACATCACACTTCTGACAAGACTACGTTCAACCCGTTAAGTTAATATCACACCTCTAACGGTAAAGACTTTCCTAGATTCCCCGAATCTAGTCTCACTTGTTTATTCTCCCAACAGAACAATAAGTCTATCTAAAAACATTGTTAGGTTAACATTACACCGTTACAACAGTGTTTTCATCAATCCTCCCAGCTATCTTAATCAGTTAAGCCTAAACCCTCTGATAAAGGTTCATCTTCCCTGGGGGTACAAGTTCCACTGTCGCTTTCTTTTATAGAGTGGCAGGTCCACAAAATTATCCTATCCCTTGTCAAGTTAATATCACACCTCTGACAACATTGCTGAGTTCCTGAAATAGGATCTCTCTCTACAAATTTGACTCGTTAAGATTATCATCATAATTTTGACAGGTCAAAGTTCTTTACTTTATTCGTCTGACTTTCAATACAAAAAGGGAGTTCAAGACAACAGAAGAAGACAAAAAGAATGTGTCGCTTTTATTTTATCCAACATATGAAAGTGATACAAAATGCTCTCTATACAATAGATTGAGTGTTACAGATAAAGGATACAAAGAAGTCCCTTTCTCTCTCAAAGGTTGCACTCACTCCTTGAAGCTGCTCACAACTCTAAGTACAAGATGTTTGGAAGGGCGCCAAAGTTGGATTGACACTGTGGCGATGATCGGAAGCTGATTGCACCACGAAGCATGATATAAACATTGAAAGAGCCCCTGGTTGACCGAGACATGGTGTTTTTGAGGTCAAAGGCAGCAGAATCTTCTGATTCCACCTGACCATCCGAAGCGGCGAGGTATTGATCCTTCGTTGATGAACATCTCCACCACCAGAAAGTCATCCAATGAGCATGGAGTTTTCATTGATGTCACTTCTGGAGTAGGTGAAGGGAGAATCTACGGACATAACCACCACTATATCCCCCGCCATACTCACTCTGACCATGCCATGCCAGAAGCATGACTGGTACATTGAATCCAAGAGATCTTGGCGAGGGTCCGATCCCCGTCTCCTGAAGACAGGAGCCATGACTTCTTCTCCTGGGTCGACCATCGACCAAGTTCGCTAGCCGATATATTCTCCCAAGGGCCCAGCGAACATGAAAAAGGGTGATCAAGCCTACCTGTAAGAAGCAAACAAAAGTTAGAAGATCTGAAACTTAGTATTTTCAACCAGAAAACTAAGTGACAGACGCAGCTATAGCGGAAAACTGCAGACGCAGGAATGACCGCTCGCAATGAACCTAACTTCTGCGCGGCAGAAACAGACGCGATTAAAGCTGTGATACCACAGAAGTCAAACGCAGTCTAGTTTTGCATCCGTGCCTAAGGTATGGGGCACAAAAAGAATCAGATGCGAAATTGCCGTCTCCCTGTTCGACGAACAGGGGTTGCAAAATCAGGGCTGAAAATTTCATGGCAGACCAGGAAGTCATACCCGCAGCAACCTCCATTAAGGGTTAAACCTTCTGCACCAAGGCGCGGATATAAAGGTGCTCAAGGAGACGCTTCTTGATCTTGAAATCACTTGACAGTGATAATCTTCTGGAGAGATTAAACAGAAGCATGATAGCTCTGGGTCATCATCATCCATGGAGGCAAGTTCCAGATACAAATCCGTGAAGAGGAAAGGCAGAATCGCTCAGAGCATTAGCCCTCAAAGGAAAAGTAGTCTAAGTAATGGACTGCTAAAAGGAGAAGCTGAGCCCTATTTATAGGCAAACCACAAAGCCTGTGATTAATGGCGAGCTAATCAGAACAGTCGGCTTTAATTGCCGCACAAATATCAAAGCCCAATAACAGGCTGACGCGTGGACTATCGCTTCGGGAACCATCGAAGACGCGAGTCTCCGATCGCCAACGCTGATTTGGAATTTAAAGGCATTAATGCCTGAACCCAATGAAGGGCTGACGCGTGGACCGCCGCTTCGGGAAACAATCGGATGATGTGATCCCCAATTGTCAACGTCGACTTGACATTTAAGATCCCATGAAATCTTTATGACAAACTGCATGTAACGCTTGGGAAGTTGCACCAAACGCAGGCCCGAGAGCCACGTCCAGGAACTGGCGTCCTTTGCGAATTCGAAAATGGTGTTCCTTTTTATTCCAGTCAAGAGAACTGCAACCGCATCTCTCGGAGCAGTTCAGAGCTGCGTTCCTTTAGCAAAGAGGAACCCATTCTGGCGGTCGCACTTTGAAATCACATAAAATTGGAAAGCTGCATCCTAAGACTTGCTTACAACAAAGGGCTTATTTATTCGCAGGACCTAAAGACGTGTCTCCACAAAGACAGTTGTCGTGTCCTCATATCTATGCGTCAGTTTTGAGGAGCACAAGACCGCGTCCCCACGGCATCCTGAATTCTGTACTTGGGCAGAGTTAAGGGCTGCGGCCAGGGAGCCACACCCAAAGCTGCGTCCTTCGCGCCAACTGGAACTGCGTCTCAATTGACAGGTCAGAGTCGCGTTTCTCAGGACCGCGTCTCCCTATAATCAGAGCCGCGTTCCGCCCAAGAACTCAGTTCTACTAATTCATTATTCACACGCCAGTCAAGGATCACAGCCAAAGACTGCTGCTAAGAAATTGGATTCATCTACAGTGGAACAATGAAGATGAGCAAAATTCAAAAGACTTTTATTATTTGAGCCAAAAATGATAAAAGTGATACAGACACTCTTGATGAATTGAGTGTTTTCTTTCCTTAAAAAAAGGGAGGCTAATAATCTTGATTAGCCAAAGAACGGATTTATTCTCGGAGGCGATGTATCTCGTGCTGACGTGCTTTCTCAGTCTCCATGAGAGCCTGGACCCGCAGCTCCTCCTCGGACAAAAATCTCCTCGCAGCCAGTTGCGCTCGTAGGGATTCCAGCTTAGAGGATGAGCAGAGAGGTTTTCTTCAACTTGCGTCTTGGCAGCTTCCAGCTCTTCCAGTTTCTTCCTGGCAGTGGCAAGCTTATGCTCGTTGATTGCAATCAAGGCCTCCGCCTTGGCTATGGTGGCCCGAGCACTGATAATACATGCTCTGCGCTCTGCATGACGAGTTTAGATTCCCTTGAATCGCCAATCAGCCTTTGATGGTCCGCCTGAAAATGTTGGAGATGGTGGGTCTCTTCAGCTATCCTTTCCTCCATCTCCTTTCGCTCTTCTTCTGAGCAGCAAGAAGCCTATCCAAGGCTGCCCGGGCCTCGTGAACTGAGCCAACGTCTTCCAAAGACTTAAGCTCTTTCAGATCACTCCCCAACTGCTCCACCAGCAGCAGACACGCCCTAGCCTGTGAAGGACCTCCAGTATGACTGATGTTCTCGATCAGATTTTCGAGAAGCACTCGGGCGAATTCGAAAGAACTACCCCCAGACAGGATAAGGTCAATACATGATCGCATGAAAGCAAAGAACTGCTGCACACTTGACTGCCAGTTCGTCCATGATATCACTGCCTGGAGAGAATTCTGCCGATGCGCTCCCAGATCCCCTTTCTATCATAGGGCGAGGATGGGAATCAACTCATCCTGTGCAGGAGTAGGGTCAACAACAGGTGTGACAGAAGCTGAGATGGTCGCCGGCACTTCCGAGGCGGTTGCTGTCATAACAGCCTCCACGGCGACTGAAGTAGCAGCGAACCTGACTTCTTCGGAACCCTTGGTCAAGAGTTGAATTTTACTACCTACTGGGTCGACGCTGGCAGCCCTTGCTGGGTTGACGCTGACTGCCAAGTCCTCTGCCTGAGCTTCCCAGCACTCTCTGCAAACCACCAAAACGTCAGTCATGACAATAAAAGAAAATTATTCAAAGCGTCAATATTTCCTTACCAAGCTGAGGGTCCAAAGACGGCAGATCCCTTGGCAATCTTGCAAGGTTGAGGTCTCCCCCACCTCAATAATTGCCCTCTCTTGAGGCATCTCAATAGCAGGAGCCTCAACACCCTCCTGCTGGGCCAGCTCCTGTATCATCTCCTCGATATGGGAGGAAGTCGCAGCCTCGCTGTCCACGGGCCAACCCTGCAGCATAAAAGGAAAATGTCAGAACCTTTTCCCTAGTTAAAAAGGGAAACCGGGGCCAACAAGACGATAAGAGTACCTTCAACAGCAGCAATGGTGCTTCTTGGCGAAACCGTCACAGGGTCGCACCCTGTGTATTTCTTCCTCCGAGAGATGTGAGAATTTGCTTAGATCTAGAAGAGCGGGTTCATCGCCAAAATCGACTTCATCGCCTGAATCATATTCGTCCTCTCCGGACGATGAAAACGATAGTTCAACACGAGAAGCCTCGGCAATTGAGGCCTTGCCACCAAATACCCCAGTAGTAGGACTAGAGTCAACTACTCGCGAGCTGGAGATTAATACACCAGGAGAACCAGGCTGTTGTGCCTCATCTCTCCTTTCATGAGCCGAAGAAGACCCTGGTGAGTTGAGACCCCTGAAATCTCAACATCATCCTTGCCCATCAGGGCAACCTTGAGCTGCTCGGCCTCATCAGTTGCGATGGGTTCATCAGCAAGCTCTCCTTCTTCTAAAATTACCGGGCCCCTGCTGCGCAATCCATGAAAACGAACAGGGGGTGTCGTCTTCCTCCTCCTCTTCTTCCCTCTGCTCTTCAACGCCGGAAGGGACGGCCTCTTCAGCCGCCAAGTCTTTCCTGGCCTTCTTCGGGAGGCTCAGCCGTGGAAGTAGAGGAAGGCTCAGCTTGGAGAGTAACGCCATGAGGACGTTTTTGCACCGCCTGTCGACGCCTTCTGGCAGACTGCTCCTAGGTGTGGCTGCTCTCGGCTTCCCCTGTGTCTCCCCTCTGGCCTCCCTCTGAGCCGCCTGATATTCATCGAGGCCTCGTGAGCGCTTGTTGGACGCCACTTTCTCCTCATAGGACGCATTAATGCTCTTAATGCATGAACGCTCCATTGAGTAGCCGGCATCTTGCTAGCCTGGAAGTACCAGGTGCAGAAGCTAAGGCTTGCGTAGCAGTTTGGCGTCTTATGAGGTAAGCGAAAAGAGCCTGTGTCCCCCAGTCACGCTGCAATACCAAGCCCGAGCACCTTCAAACAGATTTCCACTGAAGGCAAGCTGAGCGTTAGGGTGGCCGACATATAATTGGTCATAGCCGAACTGTCAGGCAAAACGATTCGGCATATAAGGCTCGATCGTGCACGAGTTCCCTTGCTGAAAAAGCAGATACCCGAGCCGGATATTGATAAGCCACCAGAAGACTCCCGATGGCAGTCGCGTGAAGCCGTCCGGACCCACAATGTCGGCGAATTTATCCACATAAGCAGCATCTGTAATCTCGGGGAAGCAACGGTTGAGATGATAATTTGAAGCGTTCAGATACACTTCGAACGTAGAACATATAGTTGTTGGACCACTTGAACTCTCCAGCCGCTGCACAAAGGGGACAAACCCCTCGCATCGGGACACTGGCGTCATCAGCGAGGGGCAGTGCATCACGTACCAAGCCATTAAGTACGTGTAGGGAAGCTCGATCCGAGGTTAGGGGTCTTCACTCTCGGCCTTCCATTTGAATCGACCTCCGTTTACCTTGGGAGTCGACGATGGCCTCCACCCTGCACAGGCTCTGAGTCAGGGCCCGCAACCCGCTTTGGATACCTGCCACCATGGCCGGAAGGAGAGATATGGACCTACCATTGGCCAGCAGCACCGCCGGATACACCACGTCGACAACAATCACCTCACGCGGCAGTGTCAGCACTACACAGCGCTTCAACCACAGCATGAGGAAACCCGCCAGCAGTGCCCGTTAGAAATGGGGATCTGGGCCTGGTGATGGAAACTTTCAAAAACCGTATCAGGTTTGAAAGTGTCTTTGTTCGACTCTGTGGTATAAGAACTCACAGAGGCGTCAATCTTCTCGGCAATTTCTTCGTCAGAGCTGGGAGCCAACGGGTCACTGAGTGTCTTTCTCAGTGATACCATTAAACAAGTAGCTCGCCCAAGACAGCTACTTAACTCCCCTAGTCCTCCCGGAGGTTATTTGGTCGCAGATGTGGAAATGACATAGCACTTCCCAGTAGGTCTCATATACACGAGGGCACTCTTTCTTCAAGAGATGAAGCTCCTCAGAGGTGGGGACGTATTCCTCATAATGAGCATCTCCCATTACCAGCCCCGAGACTTCATATAATTCATGCAGGGCAAGCCCCATTTCTCCAATCGGGGTGAAGAACGTCCCCGTCAAAGGGTTGTAGTGCTCCAGGATCCAAAGAAATTTGGGAATTCTGTGGGATGCCATATTGCACAGCCCTGACCACTTGTACAGTCCCACCTGGTCCAATAGACCTCGAGTACGGTGAGGACAAAACTCACCATCTTGCCCCACCAGTACTTGTCAGTGGAATGAACCCACCCGAGCGAGCGGAAGTCAGTGGGAAAATCACCCCCTACCTTCATGAATTGATTAATAAAGGTAGTGCTGAGCTGAGGGGTTTCCCCTACTGGGTACTCGGACCTGAATAATTCAGGAAACAAACCAAAGATCTCCCTCCCGTGTCCACCCGAGTGCACCTTCCAAGCGCCCAGTATGCCAAGAGAGACACTGGGAACAGATCAGGCAAGATCCCATTCCATTGCCCGAGGACAGACATGTACTGAAGGTAGGATAGGGATACATTCTCTCCATATTTGGAAGAAAGAATTTCCCACCCCCAATCTGGCGGAGCCACTTGTAATCGCCATCATGCAAGACATAACCACCCTCGCCAATATTGTCCCCAAAGAAGAAGACGGGTTTCTTCAATAGAATGCGAGAATCCGTCTTAAATTCGGCGTCAGTCATAAGTTCCCGGAATGTCGCCATGTCAACCTTGGATAGCCTATCCCTTCGCTTCCACGGCTTGTCGGCGGTCACAGGAGCAGTCCTTTACAACACGAAGGTTAAGTTGCGGTCAGCACCACCTACGTGCCCGAAGTGACACTTTTGGAGAGAGGATCGGCAGAATATCGCACTACAAAAAGAAAACGACATTTGATCAGAAATTTGAAGGGAAATGATTAAGTGTCCACAACTCAAACGCCGAAGTAAATTCAGACGCAAAAATCATCAAAAGCTGTATCCAGACCCGAAGATCGCGAGGATAGCATGGAGCCCGCGTTTTGAAAATCCAAGACTTATGAAAATCTCTAAGTACTTGGACTCAGACGCAAGATTCATGAGGACCAACGTCTGATTTCACAAGGCGCAAGAGTCATAAGAAATCTGCGTCCGAATCTTTCATACTTAGAAATATTCTAAGTGTTGAATCCGAAACGCAAGGCTTACTGGGGCCCTGTGTTCAACAAGCAGACCAAATTCGAGCAGATAAAACAGCAAGAGTCAGCCAACCTGCGCCTTGTTTATCGACTCAAGAGCCGCGTCTGAAGATCAAACATGGGCTCGAGCTCGCGTTGGCGGGTCAACTTTAAAAGAGGGGTCTAAGAGTTCAAAGAACTATATAAACCCTTTTAATGGTGGAAATCAAGTCCGATGGCTTTATACCTGAAATAGGGGCTTCCTGCATGGAGGAACCGCCCCTTTGAGTCTCAGCGACGACCACCCGTGAAGATGAAGCAGTTTGCTTGGCCTTTGGTGCCATTGCGAATCAAAGATCCGGTGTTAGATGAAGTAAAGAGAACAAAGGAAGTTCCTTCTCAAAATCCTAACAGATGCACACGAAGACGAAGGAGAGTCTAATGATGACTCTTGAAAACTGTTGCCTTTTATAGGCACGGTGATTCGCAAAGATACGCGACGCTTGGCTCGACGACTAATTACCGCCTGACGCGTGGACAACGTATTAAATGCAGCGTGAAGTCCACACGCCAAAGTAGATGTCCCCTCAATTCTACGAGACACGTGGCAGTGTACTCATGGCACGGATTCGCATCCAAGAGTCGCGTCTTCATCTCTAAAGATGCGTCCCTTCGATGGACGCACCCTTTCAAACCCGGCCAAAGTCGCTTCTGCCTCGTGGAGTAACAGTCGCGTTGTCATCCCTAAAGCAGTATCACCCCTGCATTCACAGAACAGGCGTATAGTCTTTGCTTCTGCAATTTAGTTCAAAAGCACACTGGCACAAGCAGACGACCGCCCACCTCTGGTTTAAAGTACACCAACGACAAACTTAAAGCATCGGGGAGGTTTAGACTGTGTATCTAGACATTCCACACTATCAGTTTTGGCGGTTCCAAAGAGTTCCACAGTACACTCACGAAGGCCATACTCCAAACAAGATCAAGCCTAAGGCTTTGTCAGTACAATCATAAAAGTGGATTCAGCTAGAGTCCAAAGTATTTTGAAATCCGTCCCAGCTAACTGCGGAATATCGAAAACTTTGGAGGGGTTCTGTAAGCTGTCTAAAAATCATTAAAGACAAGTCATCAAAGGCAGAGTCCCAAACTCTAGACGTTGGGCTAGTCTCAGCCAATACTGTCGCACCAAGGCGCGAGGGTCGAAACCCGCGTCTCAGCAGCACCAAGGCGCGAGGGTCGAAATCCGCATCTCTCAGCACCAAGGCGCGGGGTCGAAACCCACTTCTCAGCAGCACCAAGGCGCGAGGTCGAAACCCGCGTCTCTGCAACACCAAGGCGCGAGGGTCGAAACCCGCGTCTCAGCAGCACCAAGGCGCGAGGGTCGAAACCCCGTGTCTCAGTTGTAACCGTCCCGGTTATAGGGTCAATCACGGCCCACATAACGGGAAAAGTTAACCCCCATTATGAAGTATTTTTAGGAGGTACGTACGCCCCTGAAACCTCTATAAATAGCCCCATTGCTATGGAGAAGGGTCGGATTTTTTTGAGAGAAAAACGCTGAGAGAAAAGAGCTTGACTTTAGAGCTTCCACAGAGAAGGAAAGAGAGTCCAACCCTTCAGATAACTTGCTGCGTACAAGTTAATCTTTACCTACAATCTCTTGGTCGACAGAGCTGTGTTACTCCGTTCGCCATCCGAAGAAGATCCCCAGAAGTTCTTGACGTTCACCCGTCAACGGAAACAAGATCCACTTTCCACCGCCACTTGAAGAACCCAGCACTAAACAAAGGGGAGATTCAAGACTCAACATCTTCCCTCCCTTGTAGTCGGAGCATTAGTCCGTTGTAATCTTTCAGTTGATTCAAGGAAACTTTATACCGAATTCTTCTACTCCATACCAAACAATCACAAGTCAAGAGAGCTAAAATAGATCTCTTACATTCCTAATATGAAAGTTTTAGAATGCAAGAAAATGAATCTATTGATGATATGATTATAAGTTTACTAAGATCACAAATGCTCTTGCTTCTCTAGGTGATGAAATAAGCAATGACCAAAGGTACGTAAGGTGATTCGTGCTCTCCCTTCATCATGGGAAATCAAAGCTACCACCTTGAAGGAATTGAATGACAAAGACGAGATGGAGCTCATAAGTCTTATTGAAAATCTTAAGACTCATGAGATGGAGAAAAAGGCTAAAGAAGAAGCGGTACCTCAAAAGAAAAAGTCTATAACTTTCAAGTCTTCCTCCACCAACTATGATGGTGAAGAAGATGAAGAAGATGATAAAAAGCTATCTTTTCTTGTGATAAATGCAAAGAGAATGTACCGCAAGAATAAGCTCAACTATAGAAGGCGATGGGAAGGGAAGGAGGAGAAAAAGATCATATGCTACAACTGTCGGAAACCCAGACACATCATGGCCGATTGTCCAGATTTCAAGAAAAAGATATCTTCCTCCTTGAAGCAAAAGAAGCCGATTGAAAAGAAGGTGTACAAAGCCACTTGAGACTCAAAAAGTGAATCCGAAGATGAGTCGACACGGCAAATGTGTGTTTCATAGCAAACACACCTAAGGTAACTATCCAACCACTTAATGATGAAAGTGAAATGAGTAAAGAATTTTATTACAAGCTTTCATTGAACTTTCAGAAAGTTTTGATGCTAAAAAGGAAGATTGTTCAAAATTGAAAAGGAAATGAAATGCTTAAAATCAAATTGCTATTTCTTCAAAGAAAAGGATGAGTTATCTTCTATTCTTATTTCACACAAAGAGATTTTGATGCCTACAGAGTTGCTTGCAAGCTAAATATCCTAAATTTGATGAAAATTAGTTTTCTATGTTAAAAACTAGAATAAGATTTGGGAAATGTTTTAAAGAATGTACTTTTAAACACACTAAATTCGAAGAATTGTTTTCAAAAGGTAAATGCATACTCCTCATGCTAAACATGATAAAACATCTCATGCCAAAACTCCACATGTTCATCATGTCAACACATCACATATCAATCATGCTAAATCACCCCATGCTCACAAATCACATGCTCATAAACCACATGCTCATCATGCTTTTAAATATGGAAGAATTTATAAATGTACTTATTGTGGCCGGAATGGTCATTTAGCTAAATTTTACTATGATCATATAAATAGTACAAATAATCTTGTTTGGGTTCGAAACACTAACGTATTAGGACCCAAGAAAATTTGGGTACCAAAATCAAGCCTTAAATTATTTGATATAGGTACACACCAAGACTCCAAGACGTAAGGAGCGGTGGTACCTTGATAGTGGTTGTTTAAGGCATATGACATGGACATCAACAATTTCACAACCCTATCAAGGTACGTTGACGGTGGCACCGTCACCTTCGAAGATGACTCCAATGGCACCATCATCGGTATAGGTAACATTAAGATTGGTGCATCTCCTTTAATTGAAAATGTAGTTCTTGTTGATGGGCTTAAACATAATTTGCTTAGTATTAGTCAACTATGTGATCGTGGTCTCAAAGTTGTGTTTGATGAATCTTCTTGTAAAATTTTTGATTGTAACACCAATGATTATATTCTCACTAGATTTCGTGAAAATAATGTCTATATTATTGATATGCTTAATTTAGATTGCTCTACAAAATGTTTAAATGCTTTTGATGAGATTTCATGGTTATGGCATAGAAGATTAGGCCATGCATCTTTTGATCACCTTGTTAGAATAAATTCTAAGCAATTGGTAAAGAGTATTCCTGTTGAGGTTTGAAAAAGACCGCATTTGTGGTGCGTGCCAACTTGGGAAACAAACCAAGCCTTCTTTCAAACCAATCAAGGATATCATGTCATCTAGGCCATTAGAATTGATTCACATGGATCTTTTTGGACCAACTAAAACTAAAAGCTTAAATGAAAATAGATATGTTTTTTGTTTTAGTCGATGATTTCTCTCGTTTCACTTGGGTTTTCTTTTTGGAGCATAAAGATCAAACTTTTCGTATTTTAAGATTTTTCGAAAAAGGGTTGAAAAGAAAAAGGATTTTCAATTTACGGATAAGAAGTGATAGAGGTGGTGAGTTTGTCAACCAAATCTTCATGACTTATTGTGATGAAAAAGGAATTAAGCATGAAATGTCATGTCCTAGAACTCCACAACAAAATGGAGCAGTTGAACGGAAGAATAAAACTCTTCAAGAAATGGTTAGGACTATGATAAGTGAATATGGGCTCCCTCAATACTTATGGGCCGAGGCCGTAAACACCGAATGCTACATATCCAACCGTATTTATTTGTGTAAAAATACTTTTAAAACTTCTTTTGAAATTTATCATTTAAGAAAACCAAATGTTTCATACTTTAAAGTTTTTGATGCAAGTGTTTTGGTTTGAACACCAAAGATAATTTGGATAAATTGATGTTAAGGCTTATGAAGCAATCTTTGTTGGCTATTCTAGTACTAGCAAAGCATATAGAGTGTTCAATAAATCATCTCATACTATTGAAGAATCTATGCATGTCAAATTTGAAGAGTCTAATGCTATTGTTGAGAATATTGTAGAGATTGACTCATTAGGTGAGGACATGGAGAAAATATCCTTGAAGGACTCACCCATCCAAGAAGACAAGCATGAACCTATTGGTGAAGTTCAAAAGGATGAAGTGGAACAATCACAACCACTTCCTAAAGATTGGAGATACGCCTCAAATCATCCCAAAGATCTCATCATAGGTGATGTATCAAAAGGGGTAACTACTCGTTCCAAACTCCATGATTTGTGTGGGCATTATGCATTCATATCTCATTTTTAACCCAAAAATATCCTCGAAGCTGAGGGTGACTCATATTGGTTGCTTGCTATGCAAGAAGAGCTCAATCAATTTGAGCGCAACCAGGTTTGGCACCTTATTCCTAGACCCCATGATAGACCAATAATTGGTACTAAGTGGATTTTTAGGAACAACATGGATGAGTCAGGAAATATTATAAGGAATAAGGCTAGGTTAATAGCCCAAGATTACACTCAAGTTGAAAGAATCGACTTTAAGGAGACCTTTGCACCCGTAGCATGGCTAGAAGCCATACGGATCACACTAGCTTATGCATCCTATAAAAATTTTAAACTTTTTCAAATGGATGTAAAAAGTGCATTTTTAAATGGTCTTATTGATGAAGAAGTTTATGTTGAACAACCTCCCGATTTTGTAGATCATGTACATCCAAATTTTGTTTTCAACTTGATAAAGCATTGTATGGTTTAAAACAAGCTCCAAGAGCTTGGTATGAAAGGCTTTCTAGTTTTCTTCTATCAATGATTTTGTTAAAGGAAAGTAGACACCATATTATTTACTAAACATGTTGGTAGTGACATTCTTATAGTACAAATATAAGTTGATGATATAATCTTTGGTTCTACTAATGAGTTACTTTGCAAGGAGTTTGAACACTGTATGCAACATGAATTTGAGATGTCATTGATGGGTGAATTGAACTATTTTCTTGGACTCCAAATCAAGCAAATGCGTGATGGAATTTTCATATGTCAAGCCAAGTACTCAAAGGAACTCATCAAGAAATTTGGGCTTGAAGACTCAAAAATTTGCAACACTCCCATGGCTACCACCACCAAGCTTGATAAGGATGACCAAGGTAAGTGTGTTGATATTAAATTATATAGAAGTATGATTGGTAGTTTGTTATATTTAACGGCGAGTAGGCCGGATATTATGTTTAGTGTGTGTCTTTGTGCTAGATTCCAATCTTGTCCCAAAGAATCTCATTTAATTGCGGTAAAACGCATTATTCGTTATGTTAAGAGCACTATTGAATGGGCCTATGGTATCCGAAGATCGGAGAATTCTCAATGACGAGTTTTTCGGATGCTGACTATGCGGGTTATAGAGTGGATAGGAAGAATACTAGTAGAACATGTCAATTTCTTGGTAATGTCTTTTTCATGGTCTTCCAAGAAATAAATTCGGTAGCCCTCTCAACCGCCGAGGCGGAATATGTTGCGGCGGGGGCTTGTTGTGCTCAAGTCCTTTGGATGAAACATACTCTCCTTGATTATGATTTGCATTTTGACCATATTAAAATATTCTGTGATAATACTATATGACTAAGAATGCAAATCAACATAGTAAGACCAAGCATATTGAGATTCGATATCACTTTCTTAGAGATCATTTTGAGAAAGGAGATATTGATATTGATTATGTTTCTTCCGATTTTCAACTTGCCGATATTTTCACTAAACCACTTGACTATAATAGATTTTCTTTATATGTGGTGAACTAAATGTTTGTGTTGTTGAATAAGGAAAGTTTCTTGCTATCATATCCCTTTTTGATGTATGACAAAAAGGGAGAGAAATATGTGTTGTTTTGCTATAATGTTTTGTTAAGTGCTTGTTTAGTTTTTATGTTGTAGTTAGTGTTTAACTTTCATGGTTTTATGTTGTTTGGGGTTTTCAAATTTCAAATTTTCAAAAATTCTCTCTTAATAAATTGTTTTATAGTTGTTTAATATAGCATTATTTGAGGGGGAGTTTTTTACCTCTTTTATATCTTGTGTTATACCTTATATGTTTTGTAATCATCAAAAAGGGGAGATTGTTGGCCCAAAAGGTTACACTCTTCATTTATATACATTTTGATGATAACAAACATATAGAAGCTATTTGGCACTAATAAGTTGTTCTAGAATGAATTTCAGGTTTTGTACAAGTCTTGGTGGCTTTAAGCATATTGCGAGGTTTTTTTTTAGCGCTAAAAGCATGTTGATAGGTTGATGGCGCAAGAGGACTCTTTCATAGGAAGGGAGGCTCTAACTTGGCATAACGCGGCTCGGAGACTTCTTTCTCTAATTTTTATACTTTAGTTTGTTAAGGATAGTATATAGTGTTGAAGCTCTAATTTCCCACACACACAAATTTGCACATGGTTTTCAAAAGATTATTTTTTTGTCTCTTATATAAAATATTTGTATAAACCTATTTCAGTATTTGCAAACTCAATTTATTGTAGTTTACAAAGTATTGATAAATATCATTTTTGAAAATAAACATTTCCTCAAAAACATTTTCTCAAAATAATCTGTTTTGACCTGTTGCGGTCGACCGGCCATGTTACAGGTCAGAACGGTCGACCGAGCGGTCGACCGCAGTTCTGACTGTTGGGTGCGTGCATGTGTGCACGTTATCTGGTCGACCGGGCGGTCGATCGAGCGTCTGCTGATTGTATGCAACCAAGTCTCTATTTGGGACGGTCGACCAGGCGGTCGACCAGGGCCTGCCAATGGTCAAAAGTTTTTGAAAACCGGTCGACCGGCCGGTCGACCGTGAGCGTTCTCTCAGCCTAAATGGCTAGTTTTTAAACATGTTTTAAAACGTGTTTTTATTCTCCAAACAAGGTTTAAGGCTGGTTTTGGGTCTTATTTTCCCTGATTAATCAAAATTATTGTTTACCCTTTAATCCCTACCTATATCCTATAAATAGGGTGAATGGGGTTGAGGAGAATTACAACAACATTTGCAAAATAAATCCAAGCTTGAGTCTTTTTGAAAGAAGTTTTTGCTCTCAGTTTTTGTGCTCTAATCTCTGATTTTTCTCTGAAGTTTTTGATTCAAAACTCTCTTCTACTTTGTTTTATTTTTCACTTACAAACCTTGAGCTTCAATCCTATACATTATTCTCTAGGGTTTTGTAAAGAAAAGTTTTTCAAAAGAGAGTTTGTAGTCTTTTGATCACCAAGTGATTATTGTATTTGTGGCTCCACTACCTCTGGATTAGAGGAGTGTGATTGAGGAGTTGGGTACTCCCTAGTGGTTGTAATCCTTTGTGGAAGTTCTAGTAGATCAAAAATCCTTCTGGGTGAAGGCGGAGACGTAGAGCTGGGTGCTCGAACCTCGAAACAAATCTCTGTGTTTGCGATTGGTTTACTTGTGTTATTTACTTGCTTTCCATTCATTCTTATATTGTCGATCAATACTCTCACAATAAGATTGCATTGCGCACCTCAAACTCTTATTTAGAGGAATCACAAGGAAGGAGTTCAGAGCCCTTCACGGGATATTCGGCTTCTAATCTTGCTTTGAGTGATCGTTGCATCATCTCATTTTAAATTTGTGCATTGATTAGCTTTATCACCTATTCACCCCCTCTAGGTGATTTCAGAGATGTGGAGCATACCGAGCATGAAGAAGTTCTTATAAGATAAGCCAATCTCGACATCCACCACCAATAAGCTTCTCTAGCTAGCTTCATTTGGACGTAATGTCATTTCTGCGCAGGTGTCAAGCAGAAATACCTGAAGAAATCCTCAAGATGGTTCTCAGTTTTCATACCCATCTTGATCATAAAAATACTGAAAATACGGGAGAGCTGCATACATGTCCATTTCAACCCCATCAGTATAAATGTATTTGCCACAAAAGTAAAACCCTATGAATAAAACTTAATGCATAAAGATCAGAAGTTACTCAATAAACTCAGTGGCTCGAATTGGACTCAAAATGGGCTGAAGATGTGGCCAGAAACGTTGATTCTCAGCTATTGGGACAATATTGGTGCCAAATATGAGCTCGTGGAGGTCGGATCTACTGCTCAATTGCTATGAAATCTTTATAGTGGCTCCGAGGCTCAGTCACGAACCTAACGCTTCGAACAGAGCTCGAAATGGACTCCAAACGGGCGAGAAACGGACTCCGGACTGATTGGGGGTGGGGAAATGAACAATAATCGCGTGATTATTGTTCACTGTGAACAGCATTCGCGGTGATTACTATTCACAGTGAACAATAACTTTTTTTTTGGCTCCTCTCTTTTTTCTTTCTTTTTTCTTTTCTTATTTTCTCTCTCTCTGGGTGTGTGAAATAGATCTGGGGATTTAGCTCTAGGATTTGGGGAAAAGAGGGGGGAAATTATTTGAAAGAAATTGAAAACAAGAGCTCTGATACCAAATTGATGTAATATGGGATAGAATCGCAATGACTTTCAAACTAAAAACTGAAAACCTAGAGTTTTGGATTGAATAACTAGAAAAGAAGGATCAGGGTTTAAAAAAGAACCGGATAGATTTGGGCTTCGCACCCCTTATGTGGGCTTCACACTGAAGTACACCTAGAGGGGGTGAATAGGTGCAGTACTAATCTAATGACAAATGATGTGGAATTAAAAACTTAATTACAAAAATACTATGTGTAACCAAGAGTGTGCTCGAATTTCTCGTGAAGGGCTCTAGAACTGCTCCTCTAGATTTCTCTAGATTAAGAGTTGAGGTGCTTTAAAAACTCTCTTGGTTGAATACAAGTGTGGGCACACAAACTATATCTAGCATATGAATATGAACAATGTAAAGCAATGTAAGATATAAGAGAGAATTGAGAGATAGTGGATCAACACAAACACCGGGATATGTTTTGAGGTTCGAGCCACTGCTCTACGTCCTCGCTGTTGGCCCAGAGGCCCTTCACTCTAGTTTTGATGATGATTAACTCATGTAGTTATAGTTTACTAATAATCTTGTGATATTTAGTTTCAGATATTTGATCAAGATATTAGTAGGTGATTAGCTTCAACAAAGGTATTTTTGGAGCTTTCACATATTGATTCAAGAGCTCGAACGTCAAGATCGCATCTAGTACTCGGTTGGAGTCAGGCTCGTTGGATCGTGTTTGGATCGAGTCAACTTGGAGACGGAGTTCTACAAGAAGACCATGGTTTGTTTAGTTAAGATTGTTTAGATCTCATTGTAAAGTTTAGATAGTATTGATATGCTCAAGTTCACAATACACACACACTTGTTTTAAGTTTATTTGTTTGGTTTAACCGGTTTTGATTTTTCATATGGTTTTCATGAATAGATAGAATCAAAACAAGTTTACATGGTTTAATGTATATTAGATTTGATCTATATACATCTGTGCTTCATCAATTTAGAAAAACTTACTTTGATAGTCTATTTCATGAGTTGGCGTTTTGTATTTAAACAAAACTTATTTTTGGATTTCATGACAAAAACATAGATATAATTCTTTACATGTATATTGGATTCTATCCATTTACAATATGCTTCAAAGTTGTTTAAAATTTCATATTTTTGTATTTACATGTGTTTTGGAAAAATCGGATTTCCATTTCAAAAATCTAAGTTTTTGAAAATACGGTTTTTAGTTTAAGGCAAATTTTTAAGAACACAAAAATGGTTCAAATTGTTTAGAATATGTGTTGAATTTTACTCACACATATTTATATTTCAAAGATCTAATAAGAACTGATTTTTGTGGAATTTATGTGATTTTATGGGATTTATTTGATAATAATAAGTCAAGTTTTTAAATCCCTAAATTGCTGGACTGGCTGTCTGTCGGACCGGTAGACCGAGGCAGGTCGGTCGACCGGTCCGGTCAACTGACGTGCACAGAGGTGCACGCAGCCCAGGCTAGTAGGTCGGTCAACCGACCCAGTCGACCGCTAGAGAGCTTTGCTCTCTGGAAATGGCCCCGGTCGACCGGGCGGTCGACCGGCAGAGAGCTGCTGCTCTCTGTATCCAGCTCCGGTCGACCGGCCAGAGAGTCCTTGCTCTCTGGTTCCAGGCCCGGTCAACCGATGGCTCAACGGTCATAAAAATGATAGTTGGCCGGTCGACCGGAAGGTCATTTCTGACCTTTGCTGCTACCAACGGGCAGATTTAGTTTGGGGCTATAAATACCCCTCATTTGAGCTGGTTTTAGATAACAATTTTAAGAGCAAAAATCCTCATCTTCTTAAGTATTTTAATTACAAGTTTTAAAAGAGTTTTTGGGTTTAAAAGATTGTTCTTTATTTGTTTTAAAGTGTTGGAATTTCAAAGAAAATAGAGTCTTTTGGGAATTATTTTTTGATCTAAATTTCTATATCTATTTGGAGATTTTCCCAAGTGATTTTTCTTTATTCAAAACACTTTATTTTCTCACACTTGAGCTTATCTATCCTATCTATTAGGATCTATTTTGTGGGAAAATTGATTTGTGGTTGAGAGAGACCACCAAGTGTTGTAACCTTCCATACTTTGTGATATCCCTCTAGTGAGAGGTGATTGTGTTGATATCCCTCTAGTGAGAGGTGATTGTTGAAGTGGTGTTTGCATCCCTCTAGTGAGAGGTGATTGAGTTGGAATCCCTCAAGTGTGAGGTGATTGTTGTTTGGCAAAGTGCCCATCCCTCTAAGTGTAGAGGTGATTTGTGTTGTGCTTTATTGCTATTTGAGTATTGATGATTGTGTGATTTTCAAGTTCCATGAAATATATTCTTATTTTATTCCTTACTTGAAGGATTTCGCACAGTTTTCAGGATTATCATAAAACTAGTTGCGTATTTCTTCATTTTGAAAGAGTTTTTAAACTTGTCAAAATTATTTTCTAATCCTATTTTTGAAAGCCCCTTCCATAGAAGGGTGGTTAGATGGGCGACCATGCCTTATATGCTCAAATTGAAAATTATTTTAACAAAGTGCATGATAGGGTGGAAGGTATGAGTTATACACTTGATCCTCATTGTATTTTTCAATTGGTATCACAATTGATATTTATTTTGTATACTCAAATTTGTTTCTATATATGTATGCTTCAACTTCAAATAGTATCAATTTCTATTGGTATTTATTCTTTCATACATATAAATGTGATTTGATTGTGCTAGCTATATCTTTATATCTTTGAGCACAAATTTTATTATGCTAAGCTTGATTTAGTTCTTAATGACAATTATTTTTCAATTGGTATCTTATACGAGCTTATGCATCGTTTTCATTTGTGTTTCAAGAAGGGGGAGAAAAATTTATGTTTTACCTTTCAATCAGTTTTGTTTACAATTGGTATCTTACTCCCACTCTTTATGTTGAAAAATGATATCTTAATTTTCATTCGGTTTCCTATGCTCCTAATGAAAATTATTTTCAATTGGTATATGTATCATTTTCAATATTGGTATCAAGAATCTTAAATTGATATTATTCTCTATTTGGTATCTTTATTGCAAATAATTTTAGTGTTTAACCAAAAGGATTGTTTATATTTTTCATTTGGTATCAATACTTACAATATATATATATATATATTCTTACAATTGGTATCAAAAGTGTAAATTATTTTCAATTGGTACAAATTTTTACAATTGGTATCAAGATTTTCAATATATTTATATCTTTCAATTGGTATCAAAATTTTTATTGGTTTCTTCAAAATGTTTAGTTTATTTTCAATTGGTATCATGATGTTTCGATGTATACCTTCATACTAAATTGAAATATTTTTCAATTGGTATCATAATGTCTTGATTTGTATTGCTTATATGTAAGGGAAGCTTAACATCTTCTCTATATAAAGATTCATGATGAGTGTATGTCATATTGAAGTGATTGACCTTTCTCTGGTATGTAGTACACGTGTGTAGAGGAAGCTTCACATCTCCTTTTATACATTGTATATTATGCTTTATGTGGTTAGGATTTAGATCTCTTTTCATATAAATGCATGTATGCAGGGGGAGTTAACTTCACATCTCTCCTCTTATGAATGTATGTAGCATATACACCTTTATTGTTTTGATTTATACAAACAGGCAGAAAAATATTATTTATGCTTTTTATTATTTGTACACCTTTGTTGATGAATTGACAAAAAGGGGAGAGATATTTTGGAGTTTTATATACGCATATTTACTTAATGTTTACTTCTTGTTTAAATATGCATGTTTGTTTAAATTTGTTATCTCTTACCATTGGTATCAAGAGCATCTTTTGTTGATATCAAGAGCATTTGTTAGTATCAAGAGCAACATTTTTTTAAGAACATTTTTATTTTAAAATTGGTATCAAGAGCATATTTATTTCATTGATATCAAAGATCATGTTTGTTCATTTCCTTATTTTATGCATATTTATGCATATCTATATTGAGCATTCATTGTATATCTTTATGTTTATTGCTATGCATGAGTTAAGGGGGAGCTTTTATGAAGCTTAACTTTAATCCATGCATATATAACTCTATGAGTTTTGTCATCATCAAAAAGGGGGAGATTGTTGGCCCAGAGGTCCTTCACTCTAGTTTTGATGATGATTAACTCATGTAGTTATAGCTTATTAATAATCTTGTGATATTTAGTTTCAAATATTTGATCAAGATATTAGTAGGTGATTAGCTTCAACAAAGGTATTTTTGGAGCTTTCACATGTTGATTCAAGAGCTCGAGTGTCAAAATCGCATCTAGTACTCGGTTGGAGTCAGGCTCGTTGGATCGTGTTTGGATCGAGTCAACTTGGAGACGGAGTTCTACAAGAAGACCTCGGCTTGATTAGTTAAGATTGTTTAGATCTCATTGTAAAGATTAGATAGTGTTGATATGCTCAAGTTCACAACACACACACACTTGTTTTAAGTTTATTTGTTTGGTTTAACCGGTTTCGATTTTTCATATAATTTTCATGAATAAATAGAATCAAAAGAAGTTATATAGTTTAATGTATATTAGATTTGATCCATATACATCTATGCTTCATCGATTTAGAAAAAAACTTACTTTAATAGTCTATTTCATGAGTTGGCGTTTTGTATTTAAACAAAACTTATTTTTGGATTTCATGACAAAAAATAGATATAATTCTTTATATGTATATTGGATTCTATCCATTTACAATATGCTTCAAAGTTGTTTAAATATCATGTTTTTGTATTTATATGTGTTTTAGAAAAATCGGATTTCCATTTCAAAATTCAAGTTTTTGAAAAATACGATTTTTGGTTTATGGTAAATTTTCAAAAACACAAAAATGGTTCAAATTATTTAGAATATGTGTTGAATTTTACTCACACATATTTGTATTTCAAAGATCTAATGAGAACTAATTTTTGTGGAATTTATGTGATTTTATGGGATTTATTTCATAATAAAAAGCCAAGTTTTTAAATTCATAAATTGTTGGACTGGCTGTCTGCCGGTCGACCGGACGGGTCGACCGAGGCAGAAGTCGGTCGACCGGTTTGGCTGACCGACGTGCACAGACGTGCACGCAGCCCAGGCTGGTAGGACGGTCGACCAACCCAGTCGACCGTCAAAGAGCTTTGCTCTCTAGAAATGGCCCCGATCGACCGGCGGTCGACCAGCAGAGAGCTGCTGCTCTCTGTATCTAGCTCCGGTCAATCGGTCGGTCGACCGGCCAGAGAGCCATTACTCTCTGGTTCTAGGCCCGGTCGACCGGTGTCTCAATGGTCATAAAAATGATTGTTGGTTGGTCGACCGGAAGGTCATTTCTGACCTTTGCTGCTGCCAACGGGCAGATTTGGTTTGGGGCTATAATACCCCTCATTTGAGCTGGTTTTAGATAACAATTTCAAGAGCAAAAATCCTCATCTTCTTAAGTGTTTTAGTTACAACTTTTAAAAGAGTTTTTGGGCTTAAAAGATTATTCTTTATTTGTTTTAAAGTGTTGGAATTTCAAAGAAAATAGAGTCTTTTGGGAATTATTTTTTGATCTAAATTTCTATATCTATTTGGAGATTTTCCCAAGTAATTTTTCTTTGTTCAAAACACTTTATTTTCTCACACATGAGCTTATCTATCTATCCTATGTATTAGGATTTATTTTGTGGGAAAAATTGGTTTGTGGTTGAGAGAGACCACCAAGTGTTGTAACCTTCCATACTTTGTGATATCCCTCTAGTGAGAGGTGATTGTGTTGATATCCCTCTAGTGAGAGGTGACTGTGGAAGTGGTGTTTGCATCCCTCTAGTGAGAGGTGATTGAGTTGGAATCCCTCAAGTGTGAGGTGATTGTTGTTTGGCTAAGTGCCCATCCCTCTAAGTGTAGAGGTGATTTGTGTTGTGCTTACCTCTAGTGAGAGGTTGTATTTGGTGAGAGATGAGTTGTGCACTCCCAAATTGTATTTACCCAAATCCTCAGTGGAGGTTATGTGGGAAGTCCTGTGTGGACGATTTAGTGGAAATCCTTCCGTGTGAAGGCGGGGACGTAGAGCTGGGTGCTCGAACCTCGAAACATATCCTTGTGTTTGCGTTTGATCCACTATCTCTAACTCTCTCTCTTATATTGCGCCTTGCATCATTTCATATTGTTCATATCATTTATATGCTTGGATTTGTTTGTGTGCCTCACTTGTGTTTAACCAAGAGAGCTTCATATAGCACCTCAACTCTTATTTAGAGGAATTTAGAGGAGATAGTTCAGAGCCCATCACCGGGAATTCGGCTACACTCTTTGGCTACACTAAGTGTGTTGCAATTAGTTTTTAATTCCGCATCATTTGTCATTAGATTAGCCTTATACCTATTCACCCCCCTCTAGGTGTACTTTTACCTGCCTTCATACAAAAGGATTTTCACTATGTCCACATAGGACCTTCAACAAGGGACCTTCATTGAGGAATTACAACTCAACACCGGGAGTACACAACTCCTCTGTCAAACACTATCACCTCTACACAAGGGGGAAGACACAAAGCCTAAGTAAAGAAAAGTTTACAACTTGGTGATCACAAAGATCCCAAGCTACACTTAGTGATCTCAAAGGATCGCAAACAATTTTCTCATAAAACAAAGATCCTAAAGATAGATTTTGAATTGAATAGCTCAAGTGTGAGAAATCAAAGTGTTTTGGAAAGATATAACAAAGAAAATACTTGAGAAAAAAACTTCTAGATAGATATGAAAATGAAGAACAAAATTAATTTCTCAAATCTAGTTTTTCTTTGATTTTTCAAAAACTTTGAAAACAAATAAAGATAAAGAATTTTGACACAAAAACTCTTTTGAAAATTAAAAACACTTGAGAAGGTGGGGAAAATTTCTCTTGAAAATCTTAGCTAAAACTGGCCTTAAAGGACCCATATTTATAGGGTCTGAAAATATACTCGTTGGGATCCGCAACAGGTCAAAAATGACCTGTTGGTCAACCGCCCGATCGACCGCCATTGGTCGGATTTTTGACTGTTGGGGTTGTCGGTCGACCGCCCCAATGCAACTTGCCTGTCGGTCGATCGCCCGGTCGACCGAGGCCAGAACCAGAGAGCTGGTATCTCTAGTCGGTCAACTGGGGCCAGATCCAGAGAGCAAATTCTCTGAATCGGTCGATCGCTCGGTCGATCACTAAAGCCTGTGCACATCTGTGTACGATGGTCCACCGAGCTAGGCTTCGGTCGACTGTTAGCAGCCCAAGACCAGGGCATATAGGTTATAAAATATTGGCTTTTAATTACCTATAAATTCCCATAAAATCACATAAAATCCACAAAATAAGTTCATGTAAATATTTGAAGTACAAATATGTGTGATCAAAATTCAACACATATTACAAACTATTTGAACTATTTTTGAGGCTTGGAATTTAAGCTTTAAACTAAAAACTGTTTTTTTTTTCTAAACCAAACTACTAAAGAAAATATGATTTTTCTTTAAACTTGTATAAATACAGAAACATGATATAGAAACACATTTGAAGTATAGTGTGTATAGATAGAATCCAATACTCATAGTAAATGATATATCTATGTTTTTGACATCAAATTCAAAACATAAGTTTTGATAAAATCAAAACTTAAAACACATGAACTAGAATCATCAAAACAAGTTTTTCTACAATACTAAATAATAACGTATATGGATGAAATCTAACATACATATGAACCATGCAAACTTATTTTGATTCTATCTATTTATGAAAATGATATATGTATGTTCTTGAAAATCCAAAACCGGTTAAACCGAAACCGAAACTATTGAACTTGTGTTTGTATATACTTGAGCATATCAAGACTATTATACTCTTACACAAGATCTAAACAAAAACAAACCTAAACTAAAGTCTTCTCGTCGATTTTCATCTCGAAGATGACTCGATCCATATGAGCTTGACTCCTATTGAGTAGTAGATGCGATCTTGAAGCGCGACCTCTTGAATCATCACGTGTTAGCTCTAAAACTTGACTTTGAATCCTTTGTTGAAGCTAAACACCTACTAAGATCTTGATCAATAATTGAAATTATATAAACACAAGATCATTAGTAACTTAACTTCATAAGTTAGTCATCATCAAAACTAAGGTGAAGGTCCTTTGGGCCAACAATCTCCCCCTTTTTGATGATGACAAAACTCATGAGGTTATACATGCATGGATTAAAGACAAGCTTCATAGAAGCTCTCCCTTAACTCATGCATATGAATAAAACATATAGATATACAATGTAGCTCAAATACTAATAAACAATAATAAAATAATATGCAATAAAATCATAAAACACATGTATATATGCATAAACAATTAATAAAATATGCATATATAAACCTAAATCCTTCTCCCCCATTTTGTCAATCATCAACAAAGGGTGAAGAAAGATAAACAATAACAATAAAATCATATATTGAAATAAAATTTTGATACCAATAAAAACTATCAATTGAAAGAAACCAATTGAAAGTGAAACCATCTTTTTACCAATTGAAATGAAACAATCTTTTTACCAATTGATACCAATCGAAAGGCGTGATACCAATTGAAAGTAAAAATCAAATTTTTATAAAACACTAAAACATGTTGCAATATAGATACCAAATTGAGAATAATATCAATTTTAGATTATTGATATCAATATTGAAAATGTTAGCATATACCAAATAAAATATTTTCCATCATAAAAAGTGGGAGTAGGATACTAATTGAAAATAAATACCAATTGGAAGATAAATCAAGAATTTTTCTCCCCTTTTATGAAATATCAATAAAAATAATACAAAAGCTTGTAATGATATTAATTATCATTAAAGAACTAAATCAAGTTTAGTATGAAATCAATTTGTGCTAAAAATATATGGACATTGTAAATTGAGCACAATCAAAATCATATATATGTATGTATGATTAGAGCAAAATAATATCAATTGAAATATGATGCATACATATATAAAAACATGAGTATACAAAAATCAATTTTTATGATAAGCAAGTGTATAACTCATAACTACTTTCCTTTCATGCACACATTTAAATAAATTTTCAATGAGGATATATAAGGCATGGTCGCCCATCCAACCGCCCTTTAAAGGTAGGAGTTTTCAAAAATAAGATTTGAATATTATTTTAGTATAGATTGAAAATCACTACCAAATTGAAGAATAACGAGACTAATTTAAAGATAATTTTAAAAATTAGTACGAAATCCTTCAAGTAAGGAATAAAACATAAATGTATTCATGAAATATGAAAATCCTACGATCATCGACGCTCAAATAGTAATAAAGCATATATATGCTCATGAATCCAAAATCATGAGTAAATAAGATATGTAGAGTGCACAAAAATCATGTTATCAATATATGCATGGAGATAGACAATGAAACTCAATCAAAACAAGTAAATTCTTTTATCAAAAACATGAAATAATGAAAATTTTCATTTTCATCAAAGCTAAACAAACTTCAAGGTATATGTATGTTTTGTCGAAACTAAAGTATACATAGATATCCAAACATAAAGGAGTCCACAAAAGTATATTACATGAAAGCAAGTGACTCTAGGATAGACAAGTATATCTATAGTTTTGGACAAAATTAACACACACATGAAGCTAAATGCAAAAACATATACAAAAATAGGAAAGACAAGTAAAGATGCAAGAATCAGTAAAGCAAGGTTAGATAAATACATGTAATGAGTACAAACGAGCAATGAAGTACAAACACATGATAATCAAGTGTAGCTCACAAATTGTACAAGTATAAACACAAGTGTTAATGAAATTACATCTAAACAAGTAATCAAAACATGAAGTACAAAAATATAAACAAATGATCATTAGGGTAAATGCAATATTATTAACACTAGGATATACATAATAGCTAAACTAAAGTGAGAACACAAAAATATGAATCCATATGAACATGAGTGTGTCTCAAGTACTATACATGTATATCATAAGTCTAATAAACATTGCATTTAACATAATGAACTTGAAAAACATGACATGCTAAAAACATCAATATAAAAGCATGTAAATTAAAATAGGAGTTAGAGATAGTTACCAAAATCAATGAACTAATCTCTAGGTCTCCAAACCATGGTGGTTCTTCCACCAAACATCCCTTGAAAGTGATGCATCCATAAATATGTTCTTTAAGTTCGAAACGCATCCACCATCAAGGCACCGATACTCTCACATCTTGTGAAAGCTCACACCTATATCAAATACAATAGGAGTGGTTTTTTGGTACCCACACTTTCTTGGGTTCATGAGGGTTAGTACCTTTCCTAACCCAAACTAACTTACTTGCAAAATTTGAAGTATTTAATCTATCATAGCAAAATTTTGCAAGGTGGCCCTTGTGACTTCATTGTGTACAAGTATACACATTAGCATACATGGTGTCATGTGTGTGAACATGAGAAGCATATGTTTGCCGTGATTGGTGTGCATGCATATGAGGAGCATATTTCTTCCGAAACATGGATTCCAACCGTGTTGGTTCATGGCACATTGACTCAAAGTGGAGCACAAATAATCTACACTCTTTTTCAACATGCAAATATCATTATCAATACTTAAAGAAGATATAGAGCATGCAACATTCTTATTACTAGGAGATGAGTCAATAGGAGCATGACAAGAATGAGAAGCAAAATCATTTTTCAAAGAATTATTTTCTAAAGAAATGCATTCCAATTCTTTAGAAATCAAAACTAATTTATTTTTCAGAGAATTGTTCTCTTTTAAAACAAAATCAAGTTTCGATGACACATCATTAAAATTATTTTTATTTTTCAACATTTTATTTTCTTTTAAAGCAAGGTCAAGTTGGATTTTCAAGGAATCCCTTTGACTTGAAATATCAATCATTTCTTGCAATACCATGTTGAGTTTAGAAAACAAATTCTTATTTTCTTCTTTTAAATCAAAACACTTGTTTTTCAAAGCTTTGTATTTTGAAAGTAAGTTTTCACAAAACATGAATAGTTCTTCATTTAAAGCATGAGCATTTATAGCATTGTTATCACATGAAGACCTAGCACAATCATCTAGTTGAGTGTCTGAGTTTACCTCAAGGAGTCATTCCCTTGGACCATGAAGCAAGCTTGGTCGGACTCATCTCCACTAGTTCTCTCTCCACATCGTTTGTCGTTTATTGCTCAGGAGAGGTCAATGTGTTCCACACTACAAAAGCGGAATCATAATGAAAAATCAACGAAATGTGATGTTTGCTAAGTGTTGCCTAAGTGCATGCATTTGCTTATGTATCGGCCTCTATATGCTTGTCATTATCAAGATAGGATTTCTTGGTAGTGGCAAGATAAACATGCAAATTTAGGGCTTTGAGGTATGCACTCATCTTAAACTTTCACATATCGATATTGGAAACAACATACATGGGAGGGACAAGAAAATCTATGAGTATAAACTAATATGTGTGCAAAGCAATAGACTAGATTAGCAAATGAGGATCTCACTCTTAAGTGGTTAAACCGAATATTAGGAGCGCTAACTCTGATACCAATTGAAAGTACACCTAGAGAGAAGGTGAATATGTGTAGTACTAATCAAATGACAAATGATGTGAAATTAAAATTTTAATTGCAAACATACTATGTGTAATCAAGAGTGGGCCTGAATTTTTCGTGAAGGGCTTTGGAACTACTCCTCTAGATTCTTCTAGATTAAGAGTTGAGGTGCTTTAAAAACTCTCTTGATTGAACACAAGTACGCGCACCCAAACTATATCTAGCATATGAATATAAACAATGTAAAGCAATGCAAGATATAAGAGAGAGTTGAGAGATAGTGGATCAAACGCAAACACCGGGATATGTTTCGAGGTTCGAACCACTGCTCTACGTCCCCGCCTTCACACAGAAGAATATTCACAATGTCCACACAGGACCTTCCACAAAGGACCCATATTTATAGGGTCTGAAAATATAGCCATTGGGGTCCAGAACAGGTCAAAAATGACCTATCGGTCGACCGCCCGGTCGACCGTCAACGGTCGGATTTCCGACCATTGGGGTTGTCGATCGACCGTCCCAAGCCAACTTGCCTGTCGGTCAACTGCTCGGTCGACCGAGACCAGAATTAGAGAGCTGGTCTCTCTGGTCAGTCGACTGGTTAGTCGACCAGGGCCAGATAGAGAGCAAACTCTCTGGATTGGTCAACCGTTAAAGCCTGTACACATCTGTGCACGTCGATCGACCAACAGGCTTCGGTCGACCAGTCGATCGATCGTTAGCAGCCCAAAACCAGGGTTTATAGGTTATAAAATGTTGGCTTTTAACTACCTATAAATTCTCATAAAATCACATAAAATCCACAAAAATAAGTTCATGTAAATATTTGAAATACAAATATGTGTGATCAAAATTCAACACATATTACAAACTATTTGAACTATTTTTTAGGCTTGAAATTTAAGCTTTTAAACCGAAAATGATATTTTCCAAAATCCAAACTTCTAAAGAAAAATACAATTTTTCTTTAAACTTGTATAAATGCAAAAAGATGATATAGAAACACATTTGAAGTATAGTGTGTATGGATAGAATCCAATACACATAGTAAATAATATATCTATATTTTTGACATCAAATTCAAAACATAAGTTTTGATAAAAACAAAACTTAAAACACACGAACTAGAATCATCAAAATAAGTTTTTCTACAATATGAAATAATAATGTATATGGATTAAATCTAATATATATATATATATATATATATATATATATATATATATAAAAAACATGTAAACTTGTTTTAATTCTATCTATTCATGAAAATGATATATGTGTATTCTTGAAAATCCAAAACCGGTTAAACCGAAATCAAAACTATTGAACTTGTGTGTGTATACTTGAGCATATCAAGACTAATCTATTCTTACATAAGATCTAAACAAAACTAAAACAAACTAGACCAGAGTCTTCTCTTCGATCTTCATCTCCAAGATGACTCGATCCAAACTCGATCCAGAGCTTGACTGCTCTTGAGTATTAGAAGTGATCTTGAAGCGCGAGCACTTGAATCATCACGTGTTAGCTCTAAAACTTGTCTTTGAATCCTTTGTTGAAGCTAAACACCTACTAAGATCGTGATCAATAACTTAATTTATATAAACACAAGATCGTTAGTAACTAAACTTCATAAGTTAGTCATCATCAAAACTAAGGTGATGGGCCTTTGGGCCAACACACACCCCTTACACCATGGGCTTCACACCCAAAACTCAAAAGCACTCTTAAGAGAATTTAACTGAAAAAGTTTTAATTTATTCATTGTGTACTTATTCATTGAGTTGAGCCTCTTTATATAGGCTTTTACAAAGTGAACTTCCCCATCACAACCGATGTTGGACTAAATTTTATAATAAAAAAAGCTAAATTCAAAAATAGACTAAGACATAAAAAATAACTAGCATTGGTGTGTTGTCCTCATCATTTCCCCCAGGGTGGGAGAGAGTCGACCTTGTCGAGTGAGAACACCTCTCATGAAGCATCTCAATCGGGCCATGGTGGTGGTTGTGACAGCAGCACTAATGCATCACTTCGAGACCAAGGTGGTGGAGGTAGAACTAGTCTCTATGTCGGATCGATAAAAGATGATAGCTCGATCAAGGCACCAATAGCATACTGCGGCACGCCATCCGTGGTGAAAACTGAACTGAGTGCACTTTGCACCATAAGTGGCACGATCTATTGTAAACATATTTGCAATGGGTCGTACACATCACGTGATCTCAAGAAAAATGATATCCTCATAGCTGCCAAAGGTGGTACTAGCTCTAGTATAGGCTCCACTGAAAGATCTACAAGGGTCTCAACAGAGAGCGCTTCAACTTCCATAGGCTGTGGGGAAATCTCTTCTTGTTGTGATACTGACTCAGCAACAACTTTTGGCCCTGACTCTGACTTGTCATCAACTTCTGGCTCTGATTCTGGGTTGTCAACAGTTTTATCACCCTGCTTTCTAACATCTTCACCATGTTAGCAAGGATCTCCTTACATTTAGCGACCAGATTGTTGGCCCCTTCGAGGTATGGAGCATACCGAGTATGAAAAGTTATTTAAGATAAGACAATCTGTGGTGTAAGGGGTGTAAGCCCAACATTCTGGTTCTTTTCTCTAAACCCTAATCTCTTTTCAATTTCTTCTTTGAAAACCCTATTTCTTCAATTTTTAGTTTGAATGTAATTGTGATCCTATCCCATATTACATCAGTTTGGTATCAGAGTTTCTGGTTCCAATTTCCTTTAATATTTTCTTCTCTATTTTCACCTCCACACCCTGGGTTAGCCATGACACATCAACACTGCTAACGCGACCATTACTTTGGCCCGATTGAGATGTTTCGTGAGAGAAACCCTCACTCGATTGGGTCGAGTTTCTCCCACTTCGGGGGAATTAATGAGGACATCACGAGTTCTTAGATGACTCTATGTCTTAATTTATTTTCTTTGAGTTTATTTGTTTCTTTTATTGAAATTTAGTCCTACATCGGTTGTGATGGCGAAGTTCACTTTGTAAGAGCCTATATAAAAAATCTCAACTCAATGAATAAGAGGGACAATGAGTAATTAAAAACTTTCTAGTTAACTCTTGAGGATGCTCTTGAGTATTGGGTGTGAAGCCCGTGGTGTAAGGGGTGTGAAGCCCGCGCAAGGGATGCGAAGCTTAACATTTATCCGATTCTTTCTAATATCTTTTTTATTTCTTCTTTCAAAATCCTATTTCTTCAATTTTTAGTTTGAAGGAAATTGCGATATTTCCATTTTACATCAATATGGTTTACTAGTTCCTTTTAAAATATTGATATATGTTGACAACGGACCATTAAGATAAGTGCATTCTTGTTTTGTTATTGTTTATTTATATATATATATATAAGTTGAACCATATGTGATAAACGGTTTCAGATTCTGGGTTCACATCTTCACAGGAATTTATTTCGAAAACCTAGGGGTATTGGGACCAATGGCAAGGGCGAGGATATTGGGTTCAATACCGAAGTTTATTCTTCTTCTAAGGTATTGAAAACTCATATTCTGCATACTCTAGATATCTCAGTTCTCCTTTTCTATTTATATTAAGGGTCTGTTTGGTTGTCATAACTGGCCGTAATTCGTAGTTGTAATTGGTAAAGTCTTTATAATTGTAAATGAGTTACATGTATGTAAATTTTACGGTGTTTGGTTGGTAATATAAAATTATAAAGTGAGAAAGTGTATTGTACTTTACGGTGTTTAGTTGTCGTAATGTATAAGTCGTAAGTGAAAAAGTTGACCACAAAATTAACAATTTTACAATTTTAAAAGTTTTAATACTGCAAATAAATATTAAAAGTTAAATATTAAAAAATTTTAATATTAATATAAAAATATTACAAATTTGTATGACCACAAAATTAACTGTAACTGGGCTGTAAGTGAGTGGTAACTTGGTTGCAAGTGAGTGTTAGTTGACTTACGTAAGTCTTTTACGAATTACGATCTAGACAAACGCCGTAGTTGTAACTGGGTAGTAAGTCATTTACGAATTACGGAGTTTTACGCGAAACAAACGGCCCCTAAGAGTCACAACTGCATTTGTAGGGGCTTTGAGAAAAACTCGAATTGGATAAGCAGGATTTTTTGTTTTTATCTTAATAACAATCGTTTGATGGGGGTTATATATATTGTCACGCCCCGTTTCCCAAAATACGTGAAAACGGAGTCGCGACGAGAGTCGACGACGTATACACGTGAGGAAAATATTCCACACATATATGTTAAGCCTAAAGTAACCTGATCAAGCTATATATCGCTATGTTAAATCAATATCACTGCAATAACATATAAATGAGCACACGTGATAACAGATGAATAGAGTAATAGAACAAGCATGAGTCTAATGCATAGAATCATGAAAGTACTAAGAATAAAGAAATGCAAGAGAATACCGAAAAAAAATGGTCAAGTAAGAGAATTTCAACTCCTCAACCCAAGGTCAAGTCTACCACAATCGAGTCCACTGATCAAATTCAATGTAAAGTATATAAAACTCAGGTCAACTCCAACTCTAACCAAGTCAATACCAATCCAAATATCGATAAATTGGTCTATCGATAAGGCAATATTATATCTAACACTTCCTCAATATCCACAGGAGTTCTAATCGGAATAATCACCAACAACTGCTAATAAACACTATGCATAAGATATGTTCTATATCCTCAAATATGAAGTAGATCAACTGATCAGTAGATCGAATCAAGTCACAGTCTACTGTATATCACAACTAGTCTTGAATCAATAGGGGTGACTAACTATCACATGAAATGACGCTGATAAGCGTTCAGATAAACTATATAATTAAAGTGAACGCTCACTGATGTCTCATGAGTGATACAGGTAATCATACTAGTAAAATAAAGCAGATGATCATTTGAAATGATACAACATATAGAAACCTACTGATAACAGTAAATAAGGAAAATGACATAAGAACACTCACATGAAATGACGCGATTTTGGATCCAAATCGCCGTTTGGTCTTCACTGCATGAACTGGTACAGATCTCCGGATCACTCCATAGATCGGTCTTTGAATCGCCAATGTAGAGTTCATAACTGTACAAATTCAAATCTCCTATAACGGGTCCGGATCTCACCAACGGGTCCGTAACGCTGCAACACACAACCGAACACACACGCGTAAACATAAATACTCTTACATATGTGCACATGCACTCTACAGACACGTGCACACATACGCATACATACATATATACGACTATACACATACATACACATATATAATTAAGCACACACCCTATATAAATACAACACATGCATTCATTCCCATGCATAAAGAAAATTAACACAGACATAATATAAACACACACACACACACACTCAACCATCACACTGACGCAAACACACATCAAGACATGCACACACACCTAACACTAACTCACACACATTAACACACAAAAATTAAACACACATCTACACATATGCTTACAACTAAACCCAACACACATGAAAACACAGGGGAGAGAGAGACTCACGGCAAGGGTGCTAGGAGGGGATGGCGCAGGCCGACGGAGAAGACGGACGATGATGGAGGCTCGTCGGAGAGTTCGTGGAGAAGATCGGGTTGTCACGTAGATTCCATGGGTTGCCATGGCCTACGTGTGGGCTGTGGCACACGCCAAGAGAGAGAGGGTGGCTCTCGGCCAGGGGGTGTGGAGTTGGTGTGTTGTAGGAGAGGGGGTTGGAGTTGTTGCGCTGCAGGAGAGGATGGCCTAGATGGGTTGTGCATGGGCTTGGGGTCAGCCTGGTATTGTGCGGCAGGGGAGATCTGTAAGGGGTGTTGTGGGCTGCTGGGGTGTGTAGGGGAGGAGGCTGTCGGGGATGGTCGGGTGGAGAGGAGCATGGCCTGAGGGAGATGCGGTCAATGTTGTAGGTGATCACAGAAAGGATGGGTGGTGGAGAGTGATGAACTCGGCCCTGGTGTTGGGCGACATGGGGGAAGCTGAGCTTGGACTTGGGAGTGCGGTGATGAGATAACCAGCTCGCGCTCCGACAGAGGGGAGATGGGAGGAAAAGAGCTCAGTTTCTATTGATGAAGGGGATGGGTGAGGAGAAGATTAGGTTAGGGTTAAGTTTAGATAAGATTTATTTGTTAGGATTATTGGATATGGTTATGATTAAGATAGGATCATGAGAGTTGGATGTGGGTTTGAGGATTTAGATAATGGGTTATTGGTTAATGGGTGAAAGGATTTGGGTTTTAGGGACGGGTTATTGGGTATAGGCTACATGGTAATGGGTTTGACTTGGGCCAAGGGAAAATAGGAAAAATAAAAAGAATAAGAATGGACTTGGTTGAAAATTAATTAAAAATGAGATAAGGTAGTGGGCTTTGGAAAATAAAAATAAAGGGAAAATCAAGAGGACTTGGGCTCATGACAATACACATGCAAAAATACAATTATGAATAATAACATTAATAACACAATAACAACAATATTGTGATAACAACAACATTAATAATAAATAAATAATAACAGTTACAATAATAGTAATAAAGAATAATTGTAACCATAATGAAAGTAATATTAGTAACAATACTACTTGTCATAATAATAGACAATAAAAATATTAATACTAAAACATAATAATAACAATAATAATAACAACAGTAAGAATGATAATAATAAAAAATAAAAAATACTAGTTAGTAATTAAAATGCTAATAAGTAATAATGGTAAATATATAAGACCAAATGACCATTTATTCCAAAATAATTTTTGTATTTAATAATAATAGTGAGTCATAAATCAAGTTAATAAAAATAATAAAATAATCAGTAAAGCGAAATAAATACTTAGAAAAAATAAAAATACAGTATTACTTATTAGGGATATTACCTATATATCTTACATAAGCTGTAAACCACTTCGTACTTTACAAAGCTATAAATTATATGTTTAAAAGGATTGGAAAGCCTGTGAATAACTATGGCAAATTCTTGGGATGTGTAGATTTGCTGCATTTGCAAGATATGCCAACGGTAGTGATGATATTCACCTTTCTTCTCAACCAAGCTGACCCTATATAAATTCAGTCAGCTATTGATAGAAACCTGTGGGAGAATACCCATGTAATTGGTTAAAAACAGTTTGTCATTAAATCTGAAAATTGATGCAAATTCACAATTGAAACTTAATTACTAAAGCGGGTATAGTAGTGAGTTCAAGTCGAGTCCGCGGAGAGATTTTGTTGCTAAGCTTCATTAAAGAAAGTTAAGAATGATGAATGAATATTTTTTAAAAAAATTAATTAAAACAATTAAGTTGACTCCAAACCAATCTAAGTAAATATTCAATTTTTGAAGAGGTCACAAATTTTAAATGATTTTTGAGTTTAAAATCAATCTAAGTTTCGTGGCATGAAATTCTTAATTATATAGATTACTTCACTCATCTAGGCATACCCTATCTACTCATCATACTCTAAAAAATGCTAATAGGCATAAAGTATCTCGATGATAATAAAGCAATTAATGTGAAACATGTTTTGTACAGTTTCAGATACTCAGCAAAAAGCAATTTAAGCACGTCTCATTAATAAAGCGATCGATTTAGGTTACAAGTTATCAGTTTGAAATGGAAACCAATGTTTGTTGTAATAAAGTTGTATTCATTACAGGTCTTGAAATGTAATAGAATGACTGATAACAATGCTTTGTAATGACAAAGTCCAATATGCAATATCTAGACTGATAAATACAAAGCAACAACAATACACTTAATCTTATATCTATGCGGACAATGAACATAATGATAATGTAATAGAGACTTGCTACTGTAGAGACATAATATGGTCCAAAGGAACTAATATGGTCCAAAAGAAAGAAGAATACCTAATGATCAACAATTAGATCAGATCAAATTTGGAGATGTTCCAACGATGGCAGCACTGTTTCAAACTTAGCTTCAAATAAAATTTCTGGATGTTGTTCTTAGATCACTTGTGTGAAAAGTTGATGCGGAAGCAAGATGACGACCGGTGGGACTGTTGGAGTGTAGACGAAGTTTGGGTGATTGTCTGAATACACGACCTTAAATAGTTTGTCATTGTATCCGAGAAAGATGATATTGATTCAAATTCGGTCATGATACATCTTAGTTTAGGAAAACAGTGAGGAGTGAACAATGGTGACACTCGGGTTTGTGATGGGGGTTGATGAAGTGGTGCAGTGGAGGAGAGGGGAGGGAAACTGGGTGGGAAAGAGATATTTGGAGACTCTGTAGAGGAAAGGAAGTGACTGGAAGGCAGAGGAAGCTTTTGGTGCAGGGATGAGCGTGGTAGAGGATGTTGGGTTGGTGTTGTAGCGGAGGGAAAGGGAGACTAGCATGGCGCGACCGATGATGTGGTGTGCTGTCAAGCGTTATCGTTGAGAGAGGGTAGGGGATGGGATGGAGAAAGGACTAATGCTGTCGGCAGGATAAAGTGCAGAGTGAGTTCAAGCTTGGAAGCTTGGATAGGAGAGGTTACGGTGAGGAAGAGAACAAAGATGAGAGAAAGTGAAGAATAGAGAGAGAAGACAATCGCAGAGAGTAAGCAGGCCAGGAGTCTTAAATTTTCATCCATCATTTGGTTGTTTCACAGAGTAAAGAAAGAAGAGGTCGGACCTAGAGTAAAGGACAAAGAGGGATAGGGAGAGTAGCAGGCAAGAGAGAGATTTTCTTCCATTTGGTTCATTGTAGGTTGTTGGGTTGTTTTGCTTGCAGGATGAGATAGGAGAAGAAGAGAACATAGAGAGAGAGAGAGAGGAAGAAGAACAAGTACAGGCAAGCTCAATTTTTTTTCCCAAATTTCATTCATTTTCCAAAGAAGTTACATGTGCCTACATATAGGCTACTAGTTTACAACTATCCACTACAAGTTACAATTACTCATAAAACTACCCACTATTTCACTACTCACACAACTAAAATACATCAAAAAAAAAAATAGAAATACAAACAAATACACTGAAAATACAGCTGAAATATAAATACAAGAATCATATATGTCTGGGCTCAACAAACTGGTGCGCCACCTATGCTGAAAAACACGTCTATATCGTGCACGTGCCCCGATGTTCCCATCAATTCCCCAGAGTAGGGAAAACTCGACCCTATCGAGTGGATATCGCTGTTGCTCTCGTACTTCCAAAGCATGGGGATCCAGAGTTTGCACATCCTCTCGATCCAACCAGGTGTCATCGGATTCAAGTTTCCCTTTCCAACACTAGATATCATCTAGTTCCACCATCAGTAGAAGATATAATTTTATTCTCTATTATTTTATCAATCTATTCTGCTACATAGGATGGGAGATTTGGAAGTGGAGACAAGGAAGGTGCCTCAAGAATAAAGTCTTTGATAGGCTCATCAAGTAAGGGGTTACTCGGATTGAAATCTAGACCTTAGTATGCCACCAGATCTGCAACATTAAATTTGAGATTAATACCAAAATTTTTAGGAAGATTCAGAATATATGCATTATTATTCATTCATTTTATCACTTTGAAAGGCCATGCTCCTCGTGCATACAACTTTTTTTTACAGTTCCCGGAGGAAACTGTTTGAAACGAATCCGAACATCACAGAGTCTCCAACTTCAAACCCTTTAACTTTCCAATGAAGATCGGCTCGAGCTTTGTAGAGTGCATTGCTTTGATTTATTTTGTTGCTGATTTCCCTGTTTAGGTCGTGAATATATGATGTAAATGCAGACGTAGACTCAGATGTCTAGACCTAAAATGCGGACTCAGAAACCCTATGATCCAATGCAGTAGAGAACCTAGCTTGGTGCCTAATATATGTCAGAAGAGTCTTCCAAAAGATAGCTAGTGAACCTGACTCCCTACTGACACAGGAAATTTTTTTAGGCACTTGCCTTTGTGAGTCAACACTTTTTATGATCTCTATCAAAAGAAATAATTAGGTGTATTAATCTAAATGTGTGTGGCAGCTTACTTGTTATAGTAATATTGTTGTGAAGTGATCTCCTAATAAGAAAAGTCTGAGTAATAACACCCTTATGTTTTATTGTCAAGGAGTAAAAATTGGTAATATGAACAATGCTAGATTCTCTCATAACAACAGTCTTTGACATTTTGGATATGGATCGATCATAGATGATAACTTCTTTGGTGTGACCTACATCCTTTGTAATATCCCATTCCCGGAATACGTACTTAGATATATATATTCTAATTTTTGATCGTATTTTTTTTTCCTTGTATTTGTTTTTTTGCTTTGTGTTGGTTTGTGCGATTGTTTTGTATTGGATCTGGATTCGTGAACTCAGAGTCAGCCCTAATCTAAACTGGGGACTCGATTTTAGTGTATTGCTCGATTTGGTCTTTACGGTAGTCAGATTTGACCGTTTTAGTTTTAAACATCATTTTCTAATATTTTAGATTTTTCATGATTTTCTGAAATGTTTCAGAATTATTCTGTAAAATCTTCAAAAAAGACGTCGATCAGTATCTGAAAAGTCACCTAGAGGGGGGTGAATAGGTGACAATGCTAATCAAAGGGCAAAATAAAATTTAAAGCTACAACAATTACCAATCAAGATTCACAAGATGAATGCAAGCAAGTAAATATGACAATGATTATGATGAGCAAGAATAAGAGCAAGTATAGTAAAGTAAAGAGTGCAAGAAAGTAAACCAATCGCAAACACAAGGATATGTTATCGAGGTTCGAGCACCCGCTCTACTCCCCGCCTTCCCCAGAAGGATTCTAGCTACTTCCACTATCACAAAGAACAATTACAACCGGAGTACCCAACTCCACAATTACAATCACAAGAATCTCTGAGTAGTCACAAGACCACAAACTCTCTCTTTCAAAAATCTCTTCCCTTACAAAGGTCCTTAGAGAATAATGAGTAGAATTGAAGCTCTTTTGTGTGTAAGGAAAAGAAATTGAAATCAGAGAAAATCTTTTGAAAACCCTTCAGAAAATTGAGAGAATTTAGCACAAAAACCAAGAACTTTTGAAAGCCTTAAACTTTTAAATTTTGTAGCAATAATTGTTGTAACAAATATCTCCCCAAACACCCCTATTTATAGGAGAGGGCTAGGGTTTAGGGATAAAACATAATTACTGAAGTTTAAGAGGCAATTAGTTCAGAATATATTAATTAAACTAATTTTAAACACAAAAAGACAAAAATAAACAGCTCTTTAAAAACTGCCCGTTACTGTTCAACGGCTAGCTCGGTCGACCGGTGCGGTCGACCGCTAGTTCAAAATTTTGACCGTTACAGGCATTCGGTCGACCGACCCGGTCGACCGGAAAAACCAGAGAGCAAAAACTATAGTCCGGTCGACCGTGTCGGTCGACCGACAGACATGCACACGGATACGTGCATCTGCCAGAACCTCGGTCGACTGGGACGGTCGACCGGTATATCCTGACACAGATTCGGTCGACCGGCCGGTCGACCAGAACTGGTCAAAAATCAGACTTTGAAGGAATTTAAGAAAAGATTCAGATTTTGATAAAAATACTTTTGAACAGGGATTAGTATAAAACATAAATATATATCTGTAGGCAAAATCTTGTATGCAAAATATTTTTGTATAAATTATAGGAAAACATTTTGGATTGAACATGTGCGCAAAAACGTGTGTGATAGAGCTTCAAACCTATCCACTATTCTTTAACAAACTTCTAAACTATAAAACTAAAAATAAAGTATGCATAGCAAACTTCACAATCTTTGAGCCATGCTATCCTTGCTAGAGCCTTCTTCTTCTATGATCCTTCCTTGATGTGCAATATGCCTTCATAACTTCATGAACCTAGAAGTTGTTGCAATAGCAAGCAATGGCCTCCAAAAATTTGTACAAACCTGAAACTCATCTTAACAAACTTATTAGTACCAAATAGCTCATATTTGGTTTGTCATCATCAAAACCAAAAACAAATGGAGAGTGTAACCTTTTGGGCCAACAATCTCCCCCTTTTTGATGATGACAAAACAAAGAGGCTATAAACAAAAATATAGGGGAGGAGAAAACTCCCCCTCAAATTGTGCTATATTATTTAACTTTAAAACACAAGAATTCATAGAAAAGATATCAAATGAAACCAAATTGAAACAATACCAATAGAAACAATACCAATAGAAACAATATACAAGATTTCTCAATTTCATAAAACACAAAACTCATATCAAAATTTATTAAACCAAAACATATAAATTCATATGGAACCAAGACCAAATGAACTTATTTTTGTCCATGTAAACTTATTCTCCCCCTTTTTGTCATATATCAAAAAGGGTTATGAAAAACATGTCTATTCAATAATACAAACATTAAGTTCTCCACAAATAAACGAAAATCTAGCAAAATCAAGAGGTTTAGTGAAAATATCGGCTAATTGTAAATCCGTGAAAACATAATCAATATCTATATCACCTTTCTCAAAATGATCTCTAAGAAAGTGATATCTAATCTCAATGTGCTTGGTCTTACTATGTTGATTTGCATTCTTAGTCATGTGAATAGTACTAGTATTATCACAAAATATTTTTATATGATCAAAGTGCAAATCAAAATCAAGGAGAGTATGTTTCATCCAAAGGACTTGTGCACAACAAGCCCCCGCGGCAACATACTCCGCCTCGGCGGTTGAGAGAGCTACGGAATTTTGCTTCCTAGAGGACCATGAAACAAGACAATTACCAAGAAATTGACATGTCCCACTAGTACTCTTTCTATCTACTCTACAACCCGCATAGTCGGCATCTGAATAACTAGTCATCGAAAAATCTCTAGTTTTCGGATACCAAAGACCCATTCCAATTGTGCCCTTAATATAACGAATAATGCGTTTTACCGTAATAAGATGAGACTCTTTAGGACACGATTGAAATCTAGCACAAAGACACACACTAAACATGATATCCGGCCTACTTGCCGTCAAATATAAAAGACTTCCTATCATGCTTCTATATAATTTAATATCAACATTTTTACCTTGTTCGTCCTTATCAAGCTTGGTTGTAGTTGCCATTGGAGTGTTGCAAGCCTTTGATCCTTCAAGCCCAAACTTCTTTACTAGCTCCTTTGCGTACTTGGCTTGGTTAATGAAGGTTCCGTCTTGCAATTGCTTGATTTGGAGTCCAAGGAAGAAATTAAGCTCACCCATTGAAGACATTTCAAATTCAAGTTGCATGACCTTCTCAAAATCCTTGCATAAAAGCTCATTAGTAGATCCAAAAATTATATCATCAACATAAATTTGCACAATTAAAATATCATTATCAACATGCTTAGTAAAAAGAGTTGTGTCTACTTTGCCTTTAATAAAATCATTTGAAATGAGAAACTAGAAAGCCTTTCATACCAAGCTCTTGGAGCTTGTTTCAATCCATACAAAGCTTTATCAAGTTTAAAAACAAATCGGGATGAACATGATCAATAAAACCGGGAGGTTGAGAAACATAAACTTCTTCATTAATAAAACCATTCAAAAATGCACTTTTCACATCCATTTGAAAAAGTTTAAAATTTTTAAAACATGCAAAAGCTAGTGTCATCCGTATGGCTTCAAGCCGTGCTACGGGTGCAAAGGTCTCCTCAAAGTCAATTCCCTCAACTTGAGTGTAACCTTGGGCCACTAACCTAGCTTTATTCCTAATGACATTTCCGGACTCATCCATCTTGTTTCTAAAGATCCACTTAGTACCAATTATTGGTCTATCGTGGGGCTTAGGAACAAGGTGCCAAACTTGGTTGCGCTCAAATTGATTGAGTTCCTCTTGCATGGCAAGCAACCAATATGGGTCCGTCTCGGCTTCGAGAATGCCCTTGGGTTCAAAATGAGAAATGAAAGCAAAGTTACCACATAGGTCATGGAGTTTGGAGCGCGTAGTGACTCCTCTAGATGCATCACCCAAGATGAGCTCCTTCGGATGATTTGTAGCGTATCTCCAAGCTTTAGGAAGCGGTTGAGAGCTTTCCTCCTTATCCTCTTGAACTTCACCAATAGGGTCTAGCTTTTCTTCTTGAGCGGGTGAGTCCTTCAAGGATAGTCTCTCCATGTCTTCACCTAATGGTTCAATCTCTACAACATTCTTAACAACCACATTAGATTCTTCAAATTTAACATGCATGGATTCTTCAATGGTAAGAGAAGATCTAATGAAAACTCTATATGCTTTGCTAGTAGAGGAATATCCAACAAAGATAGCCTCATAAGCCTTAGCATCAAATTTACCCAAATTATCCCTAGTATTTAAAACAAAACACTTGCATCCAAAAACTTTGAAATGTGCAACATTTGGTTTTCTAGAATGATACATTTCAAAAGATGTTTTAGAAGAATTTTTGCATAAATAAATACGATTCGATATATAGCATGCGGTGTTTACGGCCTCGGCCCATAAATATTGAGGGAGGTCATACTCACTTATCATTGTCCTATCCATCTCTTGAAGTGTTCTATTTTTCCTTTCTACAACTCCATTTTGTTGTGGAGTTCTAGGACAAGACATTTCATGCTTAATTCCTTTTTCATCACAATAAGTCATGAAGAATTGGTTAACAAACTCACCACCTCTATCACTCCTTATTTTCAAAATCGGAAAACCTTTTTTTTTTCAACTCTTTTCGAAAAATCTTAAAATGAGAAAAAGTTTGATCTTTATGTTGCAAAAGAAAACCTAAGTAAAACGGGAGAAATCATCAACCAAAACAAATGCAAATCTACTTCCATTTAAACTCTTAGTTTTAGTTGGTCCAAAAAGATCCATATGAATTAATTCTAAAGGCCTAGTTGACATGATATCCTTGATTGATTTAAAGGAAGACTTGGTTTGTTTCCCAAGTTGGCACGCACCACAAATGCGGTCTTTCTCAAATTCAAGCAAGGTATACCCTTCACCAATTCCTTTGAATTAATCCTAGAAATATGGTCAAAAGATGCATGTCCTAGTCTTCTATGCCAAAGCCAAGAATTTTCATCAAAAGCATTCAAGCATTTAGTAGAACAATCTAAATTGAGCATGTCAATAATATAAACATTATTATCACGAAACCGGTGAGAATACAAACATCGAATTTAACATCAAAAATCTTGCAAGAAGTATCATCAAAAACAACTTTAAGTCCACGATCACAAAGTTAACTAATGCTAAGCAAATTATATTTTAAACCATCTACTAAAACAACATTCTCAATAATAGGAGATGCATCAATTTGAATGTTACCTATACCGATGATAGTACCTTTGGAGTCATCCCGAAGGTGACGGTGCCACCTTCCATGTACCTTGATAGGGTTGTGAAGTTGTTGATGTCCCATGTCATGTGTCTTGAACAACCAATATCAAGGTACCACCGCTCCCTACGTCTTGGAGCTTTGGTGTATACCTACATCAAACAATTTAAGACTTGATTTTGGTACCCACATTTTCTTGGGTCCTCTAGGGTTAGTGTCATGAACCCAAACAAGATTATTTGTTCTATTTAGTTGATCATAGCAAAACTTAGCTAAATGTCCATTTTTACCACAATATGTGCATCTATACACTCTACCATATTTAAAAGCATAGTGAGTGTGTGATTTGTGAGCATGAGAAACTTTAGCATGAGTGGTGTGAGCATGAGAATTCTTAGCTTGTGAAGTGTTAGCATGTGAAGTGTGCTTTTTAGAAAACATGTTCTCAAGTTTCTTGGTATTAAAAGCACAATCATTTAAAACTTTTTCAAAATCATTCATTTTTGATTTAAAGGAAGAAATTTCTTGTTCATCAATAATAGGAGATTTTGCTTTACAAGAAACTTTGTAGGCATTAAATTCTTTTTGTATAGAAATGAGATTAGAAGAAATATTATCCTTTTCTTTAGAAACCATAGCAAGTTCATTCTTAAGAAAAGCAACTTCTTTTTGTAATTTTATGCATTCAAGTTTCTTGTTATCATAAGTTTCAGAAAGTTCTACAAAAGCATGCATTAGAACTTCCTTACTTACATCATCATCTTCATCATCAAGGGATTGAGGGGTTACCTTGGGTGTGTTTGCCATGAAACACATATTAGCTTGATCCACCTCCTCTTCGGACTCGCTTTCCGAATCCCACGTAGCTTTGTAAGCTTTCTTTTCCTCCGGCTTCTTTGGCTTGAAGGAGGAAGTCATTTTCTTCTTGAACTCCGGACAATCCACCATGATATGTCCGGGTTTGCGGCAATTGTAGCATATGATCCTTCGCTCCTCTTTGCCTTCAAATTTTCTCCGGAAGTTGAGTTTGTTCTTCCGGTACATCCTCTTGACGTTGCGAACAAGTAGAGTAAGCTCCTCATCTTCTTCTTCGTCATCTTCATCGTCATCATTGGTGGATGAAGTCTTGAAGGCTATGGATTTCTTCTTTGAAGTAGTGGCCTCTTCTCTTGCCTTCTTCTCCATCTCATGCGTCTTTAGGTTCCCAATGAGACTAATGAGGTCCATCTCGTCCTTGTCGTTCAACTCCTTCAAGGTGGTGGCCTTGATCTCCCATGATGAAGGAAGAGCCCGAATTACTTTCCGCACCTTTTGATCGTTGGAGATGTCATCACCTAAGGAAGAAAGACCATTAGTGATTTTAGTAAACCTTGTAGCCATACTATCAATAGACTCATCATCAAGCATTTTAAATGACTCATATTGGGACCTCAAGAGATCTATCTTAGCTCTCTTGACTTGTGAAGTCCCCTCGTGTGTGACCAATAAGTGTTGCCAAATCTCATAGGCGGATTGGCAATGAATTACCCGTGTAAGGTCATCCTCATTCAAGGCGGTTAATAGGGAGTTTTGGGCCTTGGAGTTAGCCTCATATAGTTTAAAGTCAAGGTCGGTCCAAGTGCTCTCACCACCATCGGGTGCTTCATAGGGTTTGGTCAAGGACTTGGCTACTAAGCTACCCAAAGATTGCAAAAATATAGTCATCCTAACCTTCCAAATTGGAAAATTGAGTCCATCAAATTTAGGTGGGGATTTAATGTTGTCGGCCATGTTTACTAGTGATGAATGAATGAAATGAAAATGTTGATTAGCAAGTTTTAAGGATCTCTCTATGGATGTTAAGCCAAACCTAGAGTCCAAGCTCTGATACCAATTGAAAAGTCACCTAGAGGGGGGGTGAATAGGTGACAATGCTAATCAAAGGGCAAAATAAAAATTTAAAGCTACAACAATTACCAATCAAGATTCACAAGATGAATGCAAGCAAGTAAATATGACAATGATTATGATGAGCAAGAATAAGAGCAAGTATAGTAAAGTAAAGAGTGCAAGAAAGTAAACCAATCGCAAACACAAGGATATGTTATCGAGGTTCGAGCACCCAGCTCTACTCCCCGCCTTCCCCAGAAGGATTCTAGCTACTTCCACTATCACAAAGAACAATTACAACCGGAGTACCCAACTCCACAATTACAATCACAAGAATCTCTGAGTAGTCACAAGACCACAAACTCTCTCTTTCAAAATCTCTTCCCTTACAAAGGTCCTTAGAGAATAATGAGTAGAATTGAAGCTCTTTTGTGTGTAAGGAAAAGAAATTGAAATCAGAGAAAATCTTTTGAAAACCCTTCAGAAAATTGAGAGAATTTAGCACAAAAACCAAGAACTTTTGAAAGCCTTAAACTTTTAAATTTTGTAGCAATAATTGTTGTAACAAATCTCTCCCCAAACACCCCTATTTATAGGAGAGGGCTAGGGTTTAGGGATAAAACATAATTACTGAAGTTTAGGAGGCAATTAGTTCAGAATATATTAATTAAACTAATTTTAAACACAAAAGACAAAAATAAACAGCTCTTTAAAAACTGCCCGTTACTGTTCAACGGCTAGCTCGGTCGACCGGTACGGTCGACCGCTAGTTCAAAATTTTGACCGTTACAGGCATTCGGTCGACCGACCCGGTCGACCGGAAAAACCAGAGAGCAAAAACTATAGTCCGGTCGACCGTGTCGGTCGACCGACAGACATGCACACGGATACGTGCATCTGCCAGAACCTCGGTCGACTGGACGGTCGACCGGTATATCCTGACACAGATTCGGTCGACCGGCCGGTCGACCGGAACTGGTCAAAAATCAGACTTTGAAGGAATTTAAGAAAAGATTCAGATTTTGATAAAAATACTTTTGAACAGGGATTAGTATAAAACATAAATATATATCTGTAGGCAAAATCTTGTATGCAAAATATTTTTGTATAAATTATAGGAAAACATTTTGGATTGAACATGTGCGCAAAAACGTGTGTGATAGAGCTTCAAACCTATCCACTATTCTTTAACAAACTTCTAAACTATAAAACTAAAATAAAGTATGCATAGCAAACTTCATAATCTTTGAGCCATGCTATCCTTGCTAGAGCCTTCTTCTTCTATGATCCTTCCTTGATGTGCAATATGCCTTCATAGCTTCATGAACCTAGAAGTTGTTGCAATAGCAAGCAATGGCCTCCAAAAATTTGTACAAACCTGAAACTCATCTTAACAAACTTATTAGTACCAAATAGCTCATATTTGGTTTGTCATCATCAAAACCAAAAACAAATGGAGAGTGTAACCTTTTGGGCCAACAGTATCGCCAAGTGATTCCCAGATTTTTAGTTTTCAAACAGAGTTGAATTTCAAGAAACGGTTTACACGTTACTTCTTAGAATCTCATTTTTTATCTAAATACATTTTAAAGATTTTTCTAAATTTGTCAAAATTTGACTGGTTTTGATGTCGACCGATATTACCAGTGGATTCTAGGATTTTTTATTTGAAAATCATATGGAATTTCTCCATGTATCTTAAAATATTATTTTCTATTTTGAGAATTTTTTGAAACATTTCTGGAAAAGTCAACTTTTACCTTGTTTAAATAATAATATTATTTTCCTTCTCTATTCTTTTCTTGCATTTGTCCTTCACTCCTTTACTTAATACTCCCATGTTATTCTATTAATTTAATTATTTAATAATATATTTATTTATTAATTTTTTCATATTTCTTTTTCTTTTCTTTATTTATTTCCTTTTCCTTTCTTTTCTTTTCTTTCTTTTTCTTCTTTTCTTTTTCTTTTTCTTTCTTCCCTACCTACTCCCCAGCCTCCCCCTTACCCTGCAGCCGCCCACACCCCTCCCTCTCCTCCAGCGTACACAAACCTCTCTCCCTCCCCCCTTCTCTTTTCTTTCCTTTATTTCTTTCTTTCTTCTCATTCTCTCCATCTCTTTATCTTTTTCACTCTCCCACCAACTCCTCTCCTCTCCCTTCCCCATGACTGTCGCCTCACCAGCACCACCTAGTCGCTGCCCTCCCCTAGGATGGCGCCACTGCCCTAGACCCTCTCTCCTCTTCCCCACCTCCCTCCTCTTCAACCATCCCCTTCCCTTCTCCAATTTCATTATAACCCATCACCATCACCTTCACCTCCTCATTCAAATTCACCATAATACTCCACCACCTCCTCTACTTTCACCACTCTACCACCACATCCACCTCCTCCTCCAATTCCCATCACCACCACCAACTCCTCCCTACACAACCACCATCTACATCACCCTCATCAACCACCACGAACAACACCAAGAACACCGATAACACCCTACGCCCTTCCTCCCCGGGCCCAGGTCACGCGCCACCCCCACCCCCCTCTGCGCGCGCCGCCGCTTCCTTCGCCGCCGCTAGCGACCAGCAGCCGCTGGCTGCACCCCTCCCTCTTCTTCTCTTCTTTCTTCATTTTTTTCCTTTCTTCCTTTCTTTCTTTCCTTTTTTCCTTTCTTTCCTCTTTTACCCCTTCTTTTCCAGCAACTCTCTTTCACCCTCTCTCACCATCCACTAACTCACTCTCTCTGCCCCCTCTCCCGTACGCGCGTGCACGTGCTCCATGGAGTCCCGGATTCTAGGTCGATGTCGCATTTCAATTTTAGGCGAGTACTTCACTTTATGTCGCGCGAGTACCTCTTGTATTTTGGGCGAGTACTTTTCTTGTGTTGTTTCATACCTTACTAATTCTATTCTAGGGCTTGATATATATTATGCGAGTATAAATTCTTGGTTAATTGTGAGTACTCTTTTCGACTTTTGGGCTAGTATTATACTTATATTGGATATGCCTAGATATGCTCCCGCTTCGCTTGGTTTCGCATAACTAATTAATAGTTAATTTATTGTTATTATAGATATAGTTGTGAAGAGTTTGAAATGTTCTATATTGTTCTCTTGTATCATGTTACATAACCGGATGATTGCCTGATATATGATATTGTGGCTCTGTATTCAACTTACCTGAGACCGATATATTAAGTACTGATACTGATACTTAACACTTGATACCTGACACCTGATATCTGACACTCGACAATTGATATGCTATCACTTGATACTTGACATGCTTTCATATGGTACTGGTACACTTGACCTGATGTTGTGACACCTGACTAGATACTATTATACTGGACGCCTGTATTACATTGCCTATTCATGATTATCATTTTTACGGGGACTTGGCATGATTATTATACTGTTACCAGACATCTGGTACTCTTAAACTCCTGTGCTCCTGAACTCTTGTATTCCTAAACCCCTAGAACAGGGAGACTCCTGATATTATTTTCCTGATACTATACTCCTATTGGTCCCCGTAATTGGCTAATCATGGATATTGGATTATTGTGTACACACTGTGGACATTATCACTGGACAATATATAATAAATCACTCAACTTATATTGGGGTAGGAGAAACTGATAGATACCGACATGATGTCATATTTATAATGGTAGATATCTTTGAAGTATCGTGTGGGTCGCGTAATAATAAGTCCCCACAAGCAGTGACCTAATCTCTGACGTGTCATGTGGGACCACGTAATGGTGAGTCCCCGGAAGCAGTACCCTGAACCCCTGAGCTATAGTCCCGGCAGAGTCGGGACCCACTATAAATATGAGCTATCAGATTTATCAGTTTTCAAGTAATAATTCTTCTTATTCATAAGTGGATGTATGTGTACTGGTAACACATAATTAAGCATATGGATCAGATGAATAACATAAGAATTTATAACCAACAACAATAATATTAGGAACGTGGGATATTTGATCACTCCTTTGTTCAGGTTCTGGTACTCACATATCAGACCCGAGTGAGTTCTACCAGAGTGTGAACTCTAGTATAGATTATCAGTGATGTGAGACACTGGTAGGAAGGCGATTGAAATATCAAACAGTACTGATTATTATTATTAAATAACTTAAAATTCAATACCTTTATATTCTCCAGTTATAGTGTTGAAATCATTTAATCAGGTGTTATGCCCTGAGTTGACACCCTGCTTTATGGTATATGATTTCTGTGACACAATAATTACTCCAGACACACTCTAGTTCTGTTACTCTGAGGGCAACTCAAGTCGTATGAACTCAGATGATGGCGACATGGGGTATATGTTAATAGATGAGGGTTTCCTTATTTGGATTATCTCGTCGACGTATCAATCTCATGAATTCACAATTTGAGTTTGTACAACTAGTTTTGTTCACTTTTACACCTAACATATTATTCGATGTCTCATTTACATGATTATGTGTGCCTATGTTCACAACACGATTTTTAGTGCATGCTCTCTTTATTCAGATTTATCGATACATATGTACTTGCTAGATTTCAAATTCTTTGCTGATTTATGATTTTCATTTTAAAGTTTACTGATCATTTCCTGTATCTGTTTGCCTGGATCACATCACTTGATCATGTTTACATATGACTGCCTGAGCACGCCAACTGGCTTTATCTTCCGTACTCAATGGGTTGCTTTCTGATAACTCTGTACCCTCATGTCTAGATTCAGAAGTCTGGACCGTGGTAGCCTTGTTGTAGCTGATCAAAGTGCGCAATGGAAGCGTGGATTAGCTGTTATCTGTCCGGACCCTCTTTTCTTCCAGCCTCCCTTGATCGGCTCGCAAGATTCTCATCTTGCTACTCGCGAGTATTTTTCAGGCTTTTTATATTGCATATCATGTCTTTTCGCTTCTTGGTGATCTAATATTCTTAGAATATTGTATAATGTTCTGTGATAACTGTGTAGTTGTGCTATTATTGTGGGAATGTATATTACCACTGTGCTTTCATATTTTGATTCTTATCTATACTGATGCTTAGCGTATATATGTGAGTGTATTTTCTCCCTGCGTAAATACGTCGCAGTAACATCTCCGTACATGCGGGATAGGGGTGTTACATTCTTTATCATTGTATAGATCCAAAACTTGTCTTTAACATCACTTAGGACAATGCACTGTTGCTGGATCTTTAGTGACAACTCATCAACTTGCCATTTGAGTTTAATATGCATGGGAGGATCTACCTTATGGTGTGAAAAATTGGATAGACTAGCTTCTGGGACTAAATAAATGGCTTGTTGGACAACATATGTCGATGATAACTTGTCCGGGAGGTTTTCATGAAGGACATCAACAAGTTCCGTAATCATTGGGGTGGCTTCAGAAGGAATTGGAGTAGTGGACTCCTCAATGTCATCACTTTGGATTTCTTCGTTAGAGTCATAGTTTTCAGGTTTTTCCACTTGGTAAATGAATTCTTCAGAGTTAGATTCTGATTTTGTTTAGGCAATTCATTCAAGCAACTCTGATTGGACTGGGACAGATAATAGTCATATTTTCATAACCTTGACACTTGTTACATTGGGTTGCAGGACGAAGTATGGAGAAATCTTTTTTTGTGTTTTTCCCTTTAACGTTACTTTCAATGCTTTTATCTTTGGTGTCCACTTTGTATATTGGTTTGTGGATTACCCTGGTGTGGTAATGATATTAAGTGGGCTTAAATGCTTTTTCAACACTAGTCAAGCATTCAAAATTTTATCTAGCATTTGGAGGACTTCAGAGTTCATATTACAATTCAGGATTCACTAACCATTTTTTTATTCTCTCTTTTTTTTTAGCACATGAACTTGCTCCCCATGCCCATGTCTATGTGATCCATGCCCATGACCATGCCCTCCAACCTCATCATCATCAACACCATGATTCACCTCCACCTTCTTGAAATGCACTCTGTTATAAATACCCCATGGCAAAACTATCAGTTATCAGCGTCCCGATAATCATAACCATCGTCACGAACCCCGTGAACGGGAAATCCTACCATGACTTCTCGCCAAGGTAGGGTGACGTTAGGCTCTCGTAAGCATCAGGGAGAATGTGGAAGAAGCCGGTGGTGAGAATGACGGCAACAGCGAATGCCTTGACGATGAAAAAAACATCATTTTCAGAACCCAAAATGGGGATGAAGTCGCCGATGGCCCCGCAGTGAGGATGGAGAAGATAGCTGCGATCTTGAGGCCTTGTCATGGCAGGCCGAGGACTTGTCAGAGGAGAGATGGAAAAGACTTGGGGGAGAGATGAGGGTAAATTTGAGTAATATTTTAAAATTTTGAAGGGAAAAACGTAATTTCATTTTTAAACTGTTAAAAATTAACATAATGGGTTAATTTGATATTTTTTAACATTTAGAGAGGTAATAAAGATATTATGAAGATTTGGGGGTAAATTTGATAATGTGATAGATTTGCGGGTACATATGAGAAAGATCCTTTCTTTTTTTCAAATATTGTAAGTAGGTAAACCACATTTATATAAAAAGCATGTGGGATTATGTCGAATAGATGGGTATTAGATTGCTTTAAGTTTATTTAGAAAAAATAAACAAATAAATCTTCGCATAGAAATTAGGAATCACTCTAATTTTACAAACCTACTTTTACAAATTTATTTAAATTGATTCTACTTTAACCCTTCACATAAAAAACAAACCTAGTTTTCCTATTAACTAGGCGGGTGTGACTGCTTTCTATCAAAGATAGCTCATTTTGCAAAATGAGTTGTCAGCTCATAAGAAACATTCCGTGTGTGTGTGAGAAAATCGATGATCGTTGGCCATGGAGAAAATTTTATCCTGTGATGCTTCAAAAATTCCTAGATCTCTGTCACTATTTCATGATCTGACCGTTAATGTATGGTAAGGTTTCCTCCATGGTCACTGCATTCTTAGTATTGCTTCGTTGTATCCTCTGTTTGGCTAACGTTTCCCCTTAAATTTCTAGTTAGGTTCATGTGTGTAAGCCACTCTCATATATTATAAGAGGGTCGAGTTTATATTTGAAACATTATCATTCTTTGATCATTCATAAAGTTTAGGTATGTTTTACTTAAATAAATTAGTAAGAAGGATAAGAGGAAGACATGTTAAATTAAGTGAATCAACTAAAGGTAAATCATACATTTATAAACTATGATTATTATCTATACCAACTATAATTAACCAAAAAAAATTTATTGGCAGAAAAAACAATATTAATATTTTTCTAAAATAATACCTTATAATACCTTGCAAGATTAAAATTTGTGTTTAAAATATAAAACAGTGGTTTCATTTGTTAAACAAGAAAAATGGGAAAAAATTTAAAAAAACTCCGGATAAGTACAAGTAAAATGAAAATTTCTATATGACTAAAATAAATTTCTGGAGTCAACTAAATGCTTTCTTCTCTATTCCTAGCTCCTACAAGGCTCAACCATTTTAGGGTCTAAAATGAAATACATTTAATTTAGTAAATTTTGCAATAGAATTTTTTTTTTAAGGACTAATACCTTAGGTTCCATTCTACTTAGCTGAAACCCTAAGATCAAGTAATAACAAATAAAGAAGAAAAGCAATAAGCAAATGTTGTAAGTTTACTTTTTTTAGAACTAAAGGAGAAAAGCAATAAGCAAAAGTTGTAAAGTTTACCATTTTTAGAACAAAACAATAACAAAGCAATAAGCAAAAGTTGTAAAGTTTACTTTTTTTAGAACAAAACAATAACAAAGCTCTAATTGGCGTTTCTTCTAAGATATAGAAGGCAATGGGAAAAAGAGAGAGAATGTCTATCTTCATTATTATTTTATATCTTAAATATAAGTGAAACTAAAGAGATCTTTTTCTTTAGTCAATCAGTCGATTGTGACTTTGTTATTTGGTATTAAGTGAACTTTTGGAATCCCCAAAAGGCAACTAATGTAACTAAATGATGTATTTAGTAATTAAATCTGTTAGGCCACTCCTTAAAGGATAATTAACATAATTAGAGGATAAATATATAGATTATACTTGCCTAATTAGCACGCATTTAAAAGGAAAATTCTGTAAGTGTAACATGATCTATTTCAAAATTAGAATTAGTAAGAAAAATTGCCTACACTTTCCCAATTAATAAGACAAATTATTATACATAAAAGGAACTTTTGGAATGAAGTGCCCACGCTTCACTCTGCCCCTGCATGTGACAAAGATCTGGTTCCCCAAATTGAAGGCTATAATGGAAGAGAGATAGAAAATCTACTTTGCCCTTGGGGTTCAGTTCATGTGTGTGAGCCACACACACATACAATAAGAGGGTCAATCACTCGTTGACACGTGTATTGACCCTCTTATTGTATGTGTGTGTGTGGCTCACACACATTATATTATAAGAGATTGACCCTCTTATTGTATGTGTGTGTGGCTCACACACATATTATAAGAGATTATAAGAGTTCCAATCCACGTGTCAACGAGTGATTGACACTCTTATTATATGTGTGTGTGGCTCACACACATGAACCGAACCCTTTGCCTTGGACCCAAATGTGAGAAAATTTTCCCCATTCAAGATTACCGAGGACTTAAATCCATGGATTAATCTTACCTTTGTGGCCCCTGACTATACTGCTTCTCTGCCACTCATAACTATGTACTATGAATTCTCATATTCATTAAGCAAGTACAAACAAACAGGCAAGGAGTGTGATTTGTTCACTTCCATCCAATTCTTTTTTTTTTTTGATTGAGGAGAATGTTGCATCCAATTCATGTCTCTCTTGAATCCTATCGAAACAAGGACCACAGACACGGTCCAAAACCCAATTAAGGCTTCACCTCTGACCTGAGAATATGTACTGTACTATGTTAGCCCCGGTGCCTGCTTATCAGATGTATAATTCAGAAGTGTTTGTGTTGCGGCTTTAGGGTTTTCTGGTGACAATGGGTGTAGAGTTTGTGTTCTGTTGGAGATTCTGGGATACGTGTTCGAGAGTTACGAGACAATTTGTGCTCCATCTTTTTCAGTTTAGTGGAATTATTTATCTGCTATCGCCCGTGGATGTAGGCCATTGTGTTTGAACCATGTAAAAATTGTGTTTGTCGTGGATTTTCTTTTCTTTTCTCTTTCTTCCTTCCGCGACATATTTCTGCACGTACTGTGCCATATTGATTTATCTGTAATAGTTGAAGATTATTGTTTTCAAGGCCAACGCACAGTTGCACTGCCAGCGATCCAGTGAAGAATTCAAGGCTTGTTTAGCTTCATCAAGCAATATGACTCTCTTTTATTTTATGGGTGTTAATTTTTGAGTCTGAGGTGGACTTTCCCTAAGAACGTGGTCCCTTTGTTATGGAAAATTTTCATTGTGTATATAAATGGACATGGCTGAGCTGAGATATGGTGTGCCGAGGTGATGAACTGAGCTAGCTGAGCTGAGGTGAACCAAGGTGATAAGGTGGAGGGACGAGGTGAAGACCCGTCTAATTGCTATGAATTTTAATGGGGTGAAGACCTGTCCTTGTATGTTTATAAGTTTGATTCTAGTCGCCTAATTGGTTGAAATTTAACGAACGAGTTAATCAGGTCGACCCGTTTAAATCAGAGTTGAGCATGAGTTTGCAATTAGGGTCCGCGCATCACTCTACCTCTACGTGAATCTAAATCTGATCCCTTTACAGGTACCACTTTTAGAGTCAGACAAGATCCTATTATAGACAGTTCAGATTTGAGTCTTATCTGAGTACATATTAAAAATGTATCCACCGGTATAGTATTTACTAACAACTCTACCGTTGCATGCGAGTCCAACACTTGTATCAAGTATATTCTTTCTTTCTTCTTCTTTTTTCCCTTACCTTGAAGTTTACAAGCCTACTCGAGTCCTACTCAGGAAACCACTAACTCTCCCTCAACTAACCTCGAAAAGAAGTGCTACAAAGCTTTTAAGCCAAAGAAGCATTCTTAGGTCAATTACGTTGAGAAAGGCCCAAGTGACTCTGAATCAACATAGTGTCTGCATTTGCCCACAATCTACAAAAATATGTTGGAATTAAAAAAAAAAGCAAAAAATAAAAAAACAGATTGCTAGTTGCTACTGTTGGAAAGAGAGAGGATATTGTCAAGGAAGTCGACAAGGATCGTCGAGGAAGTCGTCGACGAAAGACGAAGGAAGCAACAGCAGCAAAACAGGTTAACAGCAGAAGCAGCAGGAGATCGGTCGACCGGCCCGGTCGACCGCCCGCAGTAGCAGGAGATCGGTCGACCGGCCCGGTCGACCGACGTGCACAACATGCACAAGGATGGAGATCTGTTGACCGCCCGGTCGACCGACTGAAGTGACCCAACTCTCTGTTGGGCGTCCGGTCGACTGCTCGGTCGACCGGCGCATAGGGTCGGTCGACCGCCCGGTCGACCGACAGTCGGGTGCGGGTTGGTTTTTACTGATTTAGAAACCTGTTGTATATAAACGGGATTTCTAGGGTTTTGTTGTATGTTGGGAAATCTGGAGCTCTCTTGAGATCAGAGGTGCTGTAAGTTTGTAATCGATTTTCCAAATAAATTAAATCTCTCTTTCATTGCCCCGAGGACGTAGGCATTGAGGCCGAACCTCGTTAAATCGTTGTTTGCGTGTTCTTTCTCTGGTGGTTGATATTTGTGCTGTTTTGGGAATTGTTCTTCGTGCTTGGGAGATTTAGGGATTCCTCTTCTGGTTGTTGTCGTAGCACAACAAGTGGTATCAGAGCTTCCCAGGTTTCGCTTGGGATTTTTCTGGAGATTCGGAGGGCTTCGGGATCTGATTCAGTGGAGATCGTGTGTCGATCTCAGATCAGAGGTAGTCGTGTTCGTGGGATCGTGTGTCGATCTCAGAAGGACGCAAGGAGTGCTCAAGGAATCTTTGGTGGAGTAGATACGGTGAGAAACTCAATCTAGGGTTTCAAGGGAAAGGTAAAAATCCAATTTTTATCGAAGTAGTGATCTATTTCCAGTTGGTTGTTTTTCCGCATAGATAGAGGATCAAGTAATCTAGATGGCAGAAGAAATTGCTTCGGTTAAGACCATGAATCCTCATCCGAGGATTGACGTGGTGAAATTTAATGGCACAAATAATTTCGGGATGTGGAGATGTGAGGTTATGGATGCCCTGAATGCATCGAACCTCGAGGATACTCTACTTCTGGAGAAGAAGAGAAGCACGACCACTGATGAAGAGTGGGCAAAGATGAACAGGTCTGCGTGTGGGTTGATTCGTTCATGTTTAACGCAAAACATAAAATATCTTGCGCAACATGAGACGTCGGCGAAGTATCTGTGGGAAACCCTTGAGAAGAAATATCTGACGAAGAGTGTCGAGTCAAGATTGCAGCTTAAGAGTAAGCTGTACCGGTTTCAGATGAAGAAGGGGAGCACAGTGAATGAGCACATCAACCGATACACGAAGCTTCTTACAGATTTGGTGAACGTGGATGTCATGGTAGATGAGGAAGACAAGGCGATCATCTTCCTGAACTCACTCCCGGAAGAGGAGTATGAGACATTCACTCTAACCTTTATCAATGGTAGGCAGACTCTGGACTACCATGAGGTGTCTTCTGCACTGACAAGTTATGAGACGAGGAGAAAGGAGAGACATCCTTCTCAGTCAAGCTCATCGGCGGAGGCACTGGAAGTAAGAGGCAGGGGTTCATCAAGGAAGGGCAAGGAGGTAAGAGGAAGATCAAAGTCCAGGCCAGGGTTTAGGGATCTCAAAAGGAATCAGTGTGCTTTCTGCAGAGAGATAGGGTACTGGAAGGTGGACTGTCCGAAGTTCAAGGGGAAGAAGAAGGAATCAAAGTCTGAGGCAAATCTAGCAAAGGTGGTTAACACTCCTAGCAGTAAATCACAGGCAGATGGATCAGACTCAGATTCGTCGGTGTTCTCATTTTCAGTTACTACTCCCATCATAAGCTACTCAGGTGAAAATGAGTGGATCATGGATACAGGTGCTACATACCATGTATGCCCTAATCGGGACTGGTTTACCAGTTTTGAGAAGCTGGAGGGGTGTTCGGTCGTCATGGGCGATGATCATCCGTGCATCATGGAGGGTGTTGGTACAATTCCAATCAGAATGTTTGATGGGATGGTGAGGGAGCTGAAGGAAGTGAGGTATGTACCTCAATTGAAGAGAAACCTGATTTCCGTAGGAGCTTTGGAGTCATTGGGCCTTGGGGTGTCTATTAAGGAAGGAGTCCTTAGAATGACAAAAGGTTCGATGGTGGTGTTGAAGGCCGATCGCCGGAACAACCTATACTACTTGAAGGGTAGTACGGTGACAGGGCAAGTGGCGGCTTCTACCAGTTCAGAGGAAGATTCAACCAGGCTGTGGCACATGAGGCTGGGACATGCAGGAGAGAAGTCAATGCAAGCTCTTGCGAGACAAGGGTTGCTGAAGGGTGCCGAAACCTGCATGATGGAATTCTGTGAGCATTGTATCATCGGCAAGAAGACTAAGGTGAAGTTCGGCACAGCATCACAATGCACCGAGAGAATTCTTGACTATGTTCACACGGATGTCTGGGGACCTACCAATACTGCATCGATTGGAGGTAACCATTATTTTGTGTCGTTTATTGATGATTTTTCTAGGCGCTGCTGGGTATATACCATGCGACACAAAGGAGAAGTCTTAGAACTGTTCGTGAGGTGGAAGACTAACTTGGAGAGAGACACTGGAAGGAAAATCAAGGTCCTCCGTTCTGACAATGGAAGAGAGTATAAATCCGATCCTTTTCTTCAGCTATGCCTTGATGAGGGCATAGGGAGACACTTCACGGTACGAGAGACTCCGCAACAGAATGGGGTAGCAGAGAGGATGAACCGGACTTTGCTAGAGAAGGTCCGGTGTATGTTGTCCAATGCAGGATTGTCAAAGAAGTTTTGGGCTGAAACTTTGGCGTATGCATGCTACCTTGTGAATAGGTTGCCGTCGTCTGCGATAGGGGGAAGACTCCTCTTGAGGCTTGGTCAGGAAAAGCAGCTGCTGACTATGATTTGCTACAGGTCTTCGGATGTCCAGCCTACTATCATGTCAAAGATGATAAGTTAGACCCAAGGGCAAAGAAAGGTGTGTTCGTCGGTTTCAAGCGTGGAATCAAAGGGTTCAAGATTGGGATCCAACGGACAACAAGTTTCTTCTCAGCAGGGATGTCACTTTCGATGAGGCTTCTTTTATGAAGCCTACTGTAACCCTCAGCTGTCGTTATACGTGTCACCGTCATATACGATATGGAGTACGTAGGGAATTGACCAACCTAAGAACCCGACTGTACTAGTATTAGTGTCACCAATCATTTTCTCATAATTTAGATTAATAAGCTTTAAAATATTATTTTCTACCTTCAAGCATTTTTGACAATTTTTCGGAATTAGTCCAAAATCGGGCCGAATGGGTGTCGCCCGTCTCACGGATTCTTTCGGGTTTTTTAATTGACAAACCGGTTTAAATTTTTACAATCCGATTTTTCCTCATGTCTTAGATTAATATTCCCTATTTTTCCTAATTTTTGGGGACTGTTCGACACTAGTCAAATTCAGACCCTATTATTTAAATATCATAACTAATATAAATCCCATTTCAATTACATTTTATCTACACTGTTTCGTAACCAGAGTTGTCCAGAATGTTCGTTAACCGACATTAGAATTTTCTTCATCACTTCTCTAATGTTCTACAACCTTCCACTTAACCGACATTAAGATCTACATAAATATCTAAATTTCATTTTAACCTTAACATCTAATCTCTCTCTCTCTCTCTCACACACACTCACACACCCTCGCGCACAGCAGCCCCCGCCCCTCTCAGCCACCACCGCCGCCCAACACCGGCCACCCAACACCATCCCACCGGCCAACCAACACACCACCACCGGCCACCCAACAAAACACCACCAACTACTTCCCCACCTCTCTCTTTCACTGTACAAAACCATCACCACCGGGTCCTCCTATCTCCGGCCACCGTGCCCTCACCGGAGCCACCCGCACAACTCCGGCACCACCAAAACCTCTCCGCCACCGCCTCTTTCCGGAGTCAAAACCACCACACGCCGGTGCACCTCGCCGGACTCGTCACCGGAGCTCCGGCCTTCGCCGGAGCCACGCGCGCGCGCAGCCGGTCACCGCCGCGGCCGTCTCCCGCCGCGACCAGCAGCCTTGCGCTGCTGGTGCTGCCGCGGTTCACAGCGCACTCACAACGCTGTGGAAAGGAGAAACCCATAACGGGTTTTGGTGTTTACCCGATCCGCGACCCGCAAAGGCCCACAACCCGTTTACTGAAAAGGTAAAATTTCAAAACAGTCCTTGTAGAGTTTTAATATTCCATTTATACCCCGTAAAATTACTTTTAACACCCTGTTCATATTCAGAAATTATAAAAGAGACCCTGAGACGTACGTTACACAGTAACTTGGTCATTTGACGTCAGAATCAGGCATTCTTAGTACCGTTGGGATCGGAACTGCAAGCACTACGCATATAAGGCAAGTGTTTCCCTGTATTGTTCTTATTTTCTCAGAATAAATCATGTATATGCTTCATATCATTTGATTGGTACATTTCGGTTACCGATATGGTGGACTGTCCTGATAAATTATCGATCCCTAAAGAATTTTGTGGTAAAGTTAAGCCGGGGCTTGCCCATATTGGATATTCATGATGCTTATGGTTTCTTACGCATATGTATTCTTGTAATTTATCCCTGTTACATGTTACTTGATTATTCCTGTAATTTATTCCCGTTACCTTTACATGACAATCCTGTTACAAATACTCTTGTTATTGACTCCTGTTATCTGCATGATACTCGCACACACCCTTTACATGACAGTCCTGTATTATTGACTCCTGTTATCTGCATGATACTCGAACACACTACTAGGGAAAAGTCATAGGAACGTATCAGACTGTGTTCACCTTATTGTAATACAAATACCTGGGCTTGGGGAGACTTGACGGTTGACTAGATCTTGTCGGGTGGATGTCTGGATCCATTGTTTGTCCCACTGCAGGGGACGGGGTAGTGCTGGCTACCGTCTGTTATTACTCATGAGCTCCTGTTTCCCGTTATTATTTTAGCTCATTGAGTTCTCGTTACATGTTACAGCCTTAGCGGGCTGGCCCTGGTCTCAGCAGCCAGGGGTCTGTTTAAGGCCGTGATCCCGGGTATGCACGGGATACACCCACCTGACCAGATCTCCTCGATTGTTAAGTCTCATGGCACATGTTTATGCATTCATTGATCATGCTTGCTTCCAGTATGATTCTTGTCGTCCCCTATTTAGAGCTCTTATTTATTTCTTGTGCATGTTTATACCTTGTTATTACTTTGTTTCATTTCTTTTTCCTTTGCACACTTGCTCGGTCGCATCTGAGACCCTGGGTTTGCTTGCCCAGACATAGAGTCCGTGGTTATACCATCAGAGGAGGATGTGGAGTATCTAGACAGTTTGGCTGAGCAGCTGTAGGACAGCTCGTGAGCTTGTCGTCTCTCTTTGAGTTCGCAGTATGTTTCATAGTTGTACATATGTTGTTTTTCTTCTGTTTTGTTACTGTATAATTATGCGTGATGGACTCAGGGTACTGTACTGTACTTTTGGTACTGTATTGACTGTGTTATGTACTCTTGTTACATGTAATATATCAGCAGTGTTGTTACCATATAAGAAAACTTGTACAGATCTACAGCAGGCTTAACGTGTATACGTCGGAACGTTCTACCCGACGTGTACAGGTTGCCGATCATATCATGTACTCTATTTTGATCAGTGAGACGTGACATGGTTTTAGTGGTATCAGAGCTTAGATTCGAATTTAGCATTGGACGGTTTGCGAAATGCGACCCCAGTCATTCGAATCTAGTTCTTATCTGTAGATTTGTACAAAATATTATACTGCTGATAAGGAACAAGAGACATGACATGAGCCCACAAGTCCATCCTTAGGAACTGAATTATTTCAGCATAGTTCCGCTTTAGTCCCGACTCTAATTTGGTATATACTACACAGATGGCTCAGCGAGTTACTGAGGACGGGCCTACAGAGTCAGTAGAATTCATGAAGTTCTTGTTAGAGTCCCAGCAACATCAGAGTGAGCGACTGACTGTTGCTCTGGAAAAGATAGTTGCTTCAGGAAGTCAGGCCAGGCAGGGGAATGTGTCTGACTTCAGGAGACTCAATCCAGCAGTTTTCTCAGGAGAAGAAAGCTATCTGGATGCTGAACAGTGGCTCATAGACACAGAGAACTTATTGGTAGCAGCTCGAGTTCCGGAAGCTGATCGAGTGGATGTAGTGAAAATTCAGCTATCAGGAATGGCACGTATATGGTGGCTTGCAGAAGAAAGCCATTTGTCGGGACCTATCTCTTGGAAGACATTTTCGGAGGTGTTCTTGGCAAAATTCTTTCCTGATACGGCCAAATCAGAGATGGAACAGAAATTTATAAATCTCAGACAGGCTGGGAGGACAGTTGATGAGTATGCAGCTGAGTTTTCTAAACTCAACCGATTTGCCCCATATATGGTCTCTACCGAGGAGAATCGGGCCAGAAGGTTTCAGCAGGGATTGCATCTGGAACTTCAACGATATGTCATATCCTTCCGATATAAGACCTTTGCAGAGGTATTAACTGCCGCCAGGGAACAAGAGCAGCTCAGTGAATTGATGAGGAAGGTACCCACTAGTAGCATAAAGCGCCCAATCGGACAGATCTCAGGAGGGGTTTCGGCCAGGCAGTTTGGTGCGACAGCCCCGAAACGTCAGGTCGCCGTACTGCCTCATTTTCAGCCGGTTGAGTGTAGATTTTGTCATAAGATGGGGCATAAAATGAATGAGTGCAGATTGGCCAAAAACTTGTGTTTCATTTGTGGAGCAACTGAACACTGAGCGAGTCAGTGTCCTCACAGTCGGCAAGTTCCAAGAGAACCCGCCTTCACTCCAGGCGGACAACAGGAAATGAAGGCGGCAGTACAGTCAAGGCCTATGCTTCCCTTTCAGCCTAAACAGCCTCTGCCTCTCCAACATTAGATGTATCGGCAGGCCCAAAGGGGTAAGGGACAACCAGCCGGACCAGTTAGAGAGAAGGGCAAGGCATTTACTCTTACTACTGATCAAGCTGATGCCTCAGGAGAAGTTGTCACAGGTATTATTTTGGTGCATTCTGTTCCTGCATATGCTTTATTTGATTCCGGTGCTACTCATTGCTTTATTTCATCTAAGTTCATTAGCAAGCATAATATATCTTGTGACACTGTGCACCGGGGATGGACTATTAGCACTAGGAATGGGACAGTGTTGTGTAACAAGGTGTGTCCACAATGTCCCGTTGTTATTTGTGGCAGGGAGTTCATCACGAATTTCCTGTTGATTGACAACTGTGACTTTGACATTATTTTGGGTATGGACTGGCTTAGCCAAGTGCATGCAGTCATAGATTGTTAGAGAAAACGTGTAGTGTTTCAGTCTCCTAAATTATCGGAGTTCAAAATTTCTGCTAAAGGTATACGTCTTGATCAGGATGCAGACCTGGATGTGGTGTGTACGGAAACCTTGGCAACATTAGATTGGGGTCAGACCGACATTCCTGTAGTAGTAAAGGACTTTCTGGATGTGTTTCCGGAAGAGTTATCCGGATTGCCTCCAGATAGAGAAGTTGAGTTTACATTGAGGTGTTACCGGGTACTGCTCCAATCTCCAAGGCACCGTATCGAATGGCGCCAATAGAGTTGGCAAAGGTGAAAAAGCAAATTGAAGAGCTTTTGAATAAAGGTTTTATCAGACCAAGTACGTCACCGTGGGGAGCTCCAGTATTACTGGTAAAGAAGAGGACGGGACACAAAGATTATGTATTGACTATAGAGAGCTAAACAAGGTGACTATCAAGAACAAGTATCCTTTGCCCAGGATCGATGATTTATTTGATCAACTTTGTGGTGCAACATTATTTTCCCGGCTGGATCTCCGCTCTGGCTATCATCAATTGAAGGTGAAAGCATCAGATATTCCTAAGACTGCTTTTCGCACAAGATATGGACATTATGAGTTTCTGGTAATGCCGTTTGGACTCACCAATGCCCCAGCAGTCTTCATGGATCTGATGAATCGGGTGTTTTCTCCTTATTTGGATAAGTTTGTCATAGTGTTCATTGATGATATCCTTATTTATTCCAAGACTCGGGAAGAACATGCGGAACATTTGAGGACCGTGCTGCAGGTGCTGAGGGAGAGACGATTATATGGGAGCTGAGTAAATGTGCATTTTGGCTGGAAAGTGTGGACTTTCTTGGACACATTATTTCAGGTCAAGGTATTGGGTGGACCCAAAGAAAGTGGAAGCAGTAGAAAAGTGGCCAACTCCTAATCAGTAACAGAGGTGAGACAATTTTTGGGTTTAGCTGGATATTATAGAAAGTTTGTGAAAAAGTTTTCAAAGATTGCGAAACCCTTGACACATTTGACCAAGAAAGGGGAGAAGTTTAATTGGACAGAAGAGTGTGAGGCAGCTTTTTCGGAATTAAAGCACAGGTTGACAACCGCACCAATTCTTGCTATTCCGGATCAGTTGGGTGGTTTTGTTATACATAGTGATGCGTCAGGACAGGGGATTGGTTGTGTGCTAATGCAACATGGTCGAGTGGTGGCCTATGCCTCAAGACAACTTAAGCCACATGAGCAGAACTATCCAACTCATAACTTAGAATTGGCAGCTGTTATCTTCGCCCTGAAAATTGGCGACATTATTTACTGGGGACGCGCGTGGAGATTTTTACAGACCATAAGAGTCTGAAATATATTTTCACCCAAAAGGAATTAAATATGAAACAGAGAAGATGGTTGGAACTCATGGCAGAGTATGATCTTAATCTCCAGTACCATCCAGGACGCGTAAATGTGGTGCCGGATGCGTTAAGTAGAAGACCGGATGCCATGATCCTCACACAACAGAAGGCGTTGATTGAAGAAATGAGAAGATTAACCCTGGAAGTGGTTATCCCAGGAGCAGTAGCTCATTGTATGACACTACAACTCCAGTCATCTTTAATAGACAAGATAAAGGAAGCTCAGGCAGGTGACAAGCAACTCCAAAAGTTCAGGGGTCAGGTGGAAGCTGGACTGAGAAAGGATTTACTTCTTCATAAAGATAGCTCTTTAAGATATGGTGCACGGTTATGCGTGCCTAAAGGAGAAGTTAGACAGGAGTTATTGCTCGAAGCTCATAACTCTCCATATAATATTCATCCCGGTGGAACAAAGATGTATCAGGATCTTAAGCAACATTTTTGGTGGCATGGGATGAAAAGAGAAATAGCCAGGTTTATATCTAAATGCCTTGTCTGTCAACAAGTAAAAGCAGAGCACCAGAGGACCGCGGGTTTGTTGTAACCACTTCCTATTCCTGAATGGAAGTGGGAACATATTACGATGGATTTTGTGACTGCATTGCCAAGAAGTTCAAAAGGTCACAATGCTATCTGGGTAATAGTTGACAGACTAACCAAGAGTGCCCACTTTATTCCTTTTAGAGTAGGGCAGTCTACTGGGATTCTGGCAGAACGCTATATGCAGGAGATAGTAAGATTGCATGGGGTTCTAGTAAGTATTGTGTCAGATCGAGACACCAGATTTTTGTCTCATTTCTGGCAGAGCCTGCAAACGAGTCTGGGAAGCAAGTTGAAGTTCAGCACTGCTTACCATCCCCAAACTGATGGACAATCTGAAAGGGTGATACAGATTCTAGAAGACATGCTACGAGCCTGTGTTATGGATTTCAAGGGGTCATGGGAAGATCACCTACATTTAGTTGAATTCTCATATAATAACAGTTATCAATCTAGTATTCAGATGTCACCATTTGAGGCTCTATATGGACGGAAATGCAGATCACCCGTATGTTGGGATGACATTGGCGAACGGAAACTACTTGGTCCAGAACTCATTACTCAGACTGTGGATAAAGTAACCCAGATCAGGAAACATCTTCAAGCTGCACAGGACCGGCAGCGGAGTTGGGCAGATGGGAAAAGGAGACCCTTGGAGTTTGTGATTGGAGATCATGTATTTCTTAAAATATCACCTACTCGGGAGTGATCAGATTTGGAAGTAAAGGAAAACTGAGTCCACGATATATTGGGCCATTTGAAGTCGTGAAGCGGATTGGTGCAGTTGCTTATAAGCTGGCATTGCCTCCATCTTTGGCAGGAGTACACGATGTGTTTCATGTGTCTCAGCTTCGAAAATATGTACCTGATGAGAAGCACATTCTTGATTATTCTGAATTAACGCTGAGACCGGATTTGACTTATGCAGTTCAACCAGTGGCAATTCTTGATCGAAGAGAAAAGGTCCTTAAGAACAAGGTGATTTCTTTAGTTCGAGTAGCCTGGGATCCTAATTCCCCGGGTGATTCCACCTGGGAGCTGGAGGAAGAAGTCTAAGAGAAGTACCCTTACTTATTCTCTGACTCTCAGGTATCACAGTTTAAGATTCTTACTTATTAATACTTATTACAACCTAAGATTCTTACTTTCTATCATTTATTGCATTCTAAGTATCTATTTAAATTTCGCGGACGAAATTTTTGTTAGGTGGGTAGAAGTGTAACCCTCAGCTGTCGTTATACGTGTCACCGTCATATACGATATGGAGTACGTAGGGAATTGACCAACCTGAGAACCCGACTGTACTAGTATTAGTGTCACCAATCATTTTCTCATAATTTAGATTTTCTGAAATTTTTCAAAACCTTTTTCCGAGTTATTTTGGAAAATATACATATCAGAGTTAACCTAACAGATGATTAACTCAACGATTTTTAATTTGCAAATGGGGTAACATTTCTAAAATCTACTTCAGTAATAAGCTTTAAAATATTATTTTCTACCTTCAAGCATTTTGACAATTTTTCGGAATTAGTCCAAAATCGGGCCGAATGGGTGTCGCCCGGTCTCACGGATCCTTTCGGGATTTTTAATTGACAACCGGTTTAAATTTTTACAATCCGATTTTTCCTTATGTCTTAGATTAATATTCCCTATTTTTTCTAATTTTTGGGGACTGTTCGACACTAGTCAAATTCAGACCCTATTATTTAAATATCATAACTAATATAAATCCCATTTCAATTACATTTTATCTACACTGTTTCGTAACCAGAGCCGACATTAGAATTTTCTTCATCACTTCTCTAATGTTCTACAACCTTCCACTTAACCGACATTAGGATCTACATAAATATCTAAATTTCATTTTAACCTTAACATCTAATCTCTCTCTCTCTCTCTCACACACTCACGCACCCTCGCGCACAGCAGCCCCCGCCCCTCTCAGCCACCACCGCCGCCCAACACCGGCCACCCACACCATCCCACCGGCCACCCAACACACCACCACCGGCCACCCAACAAAACACCACCAACTACTTCCCCACCTCTCTCTTTCACTGTACAAAACCATCACCACCGGGTCCTCCTATCTCCGGCCACCGTGCCCTCACCGGAGCCACCCGCACAACTCCGGCACCACCAAAACCTCTCCGCCACCGCCTCTTTCCGGAGTCAAAACCACCACACGCCGGTGCACCTCGCCGGACTCGTCACCGGAGCTCCGCCTTCGCCGGAGCCGCGCGCGCGCAGCCGGTCACCGCCGCGGCCGTCTCCCGCCGCGCCGCGACCAGCAGCCTTGCGCTGCTGGTGCTGCCGCGGTTCACAGCGCACGCACAGCGCTGTGGAAAGGAGAAACCCATAACGGGTTTTGGTGTTTACCCGATCCGCGACCCGCAAAGGCCCACAACCCGTTTACTGAAAAGGTAAAATTTCAAAACAGTCCTTGTAGAGTTTTAATATTCCATTTATAACCCTATAAAATTACTTTTAACACCCTGTTCATATTCAGAAATTATAAAAGAGACCCTGAGACGTACGTTACACAGTAACTTGGTCATTTGACGTCAGAATCAAGCATTCTTAGTACCGTTGGGATCGGAACTGCAAGCACTATGCATATAAGGCAAGTGTTTCCCTGTATTGTTCTTATTTTCTCAGAATAATCATGTATATGCTTCATATCATTTGATTGGTACATTTCGGTTACCGATATGGTGGACTGTCCTGATAAATTATCGATCCCTAAAGAATTTTGTGGTAAAGTTAAGCCGGGGCTTGCCCATATTGGATATTCATGATGCTTATGGTTTCTTACGCATATGTATTCTTGTAATTTATCCCTGTTACATGTTACTTGATTATTCCTGTAATTTATTCCCGTTACCCTTTACATGACAATCCTGTTACAAATACTCTTGTTATTGACTCCTGTTATCTGCATGATACTCGCACACACCCTTTACATGACAGTCCTGTATTATTGACTCCTGTTATCTGCATGATACTCGAACACACTACTAGGGAAAAGTCATAGGAACGTATCAGACTGTGTTCACCTTATTGTAATACAAATACCTGGGCTTGGGGAGACTTGACGGTTGACTAGATCTTGTCGGGTGGATGTCTGGATCCATGTTTGTCCCACTGCAGAGGACGGGGTAGTGCTGGCTACCGTCTGTTATTACTCATGAGCTCCTGTTTCCCGTTATTGTTTTAGCTCATTGAGTTCCCGTTACATGTTACAGCCTTAGCGGGCTGGCCCTGGTCTCAGCAGCCAGGGGTCTGTTTAAGGCCGTGATCCCGGGTATGCACGGGATACACCCACCTGACCAGATCTCCTCGATTATTAAGTCTCATGGCACATGTTTATGCATTCATTGATCATGCTTGCTTCCAGTATGATTCTTGTCGTCCCCTATTTAGAGCTCTTATTTATTTCTTGTGCATGTTTATACCTTGTTATTACTTTGTTTCATTTCTTTTTCCTTTGCACACTTGCTCGGTCGCATCTGAGACCCTGGGTTTGCTTGCCCAGACATAGAGTCCGTGGTTATACCATCAGAGGAGGATGTGGAGTATCTAGACAGTTTGGTTGAGCAGCTGTAGGACAGCTCGTGAGCTTGTCGTCTCTCTTTGAGTTCGCAGTATGTTTCATAGTTGTACATATGTTGTTTTTCTTCTGTTTTGTTACTGTATAATTATGCGTGATGGACTCAGGGTACTGTACTGTACTTTTGGTACTGTATTGACTGTGTTATGTACTCTTGTTACATGTAATATATCAGCAGTGTTGTTACCATATAAGAAAACTTGTACAGATCTACAGCAGGCTTAACGTGTATACGTCGGAACGTTCTACCCGACGTGTACAGTTGCCGATCATGTCATGTACTCTATTTTGATCAGTGGGACGTGACACCTACGGTCTCTCAGCAGGTAGAGACTAGCAAGACCAAGGAGCTATCGCAGCAGGTGGAGATTGATGCAAATCCACCATCTCTAGAGGAATCAGCATCGATGAGGATCATTCCCAGGGTGACACAGGGCAGTGATCAACCAATTGAAGAAGGTGCTGAAGATGTTGAACAGGGTCAAGAACAGGTCATGGGTAATGTTCCTGACTCTACTGCAGTTGAAAGACCAAGAAGAACCACTAGGAGACCAGGTTGGCTCACTACAGATATGGTCGTAGCGTATGCACTTCCGGTCGTTGAGGAGGCTATTCCATCCACCTTCAGAGAAGCCGAGATCAGTTCGGAATCGAAGATGTGGAAAGAAGCCATGAATGAAGAGATGAAATCTCTCTACAAGAACGACACGTGGGAACTCACCAGGTTGCCCAAAGGAAGAAGGCTATAGGCTGCAAGTGGGTGTATGCTAAGAAGCAAGGATCTCTCCAAGAAGATTCGGTGCGCTACAAGGCCGGTTGGTAGCTAAGGCTATGCTCAGAGGGAAGGAATTGACTATAATGAGGTATTCTCTCCTGTTGTTAAACATTCGTCAATTCGTATTCTATTGGCTTTGGTTGCGCAGTATGAGTTGGACCTTGATCAACTCGATGTGAAGACCGCCTTTCTCCACGGCGATCTAGAGGAGGAGATCTACATGACTCAGCCTACAGGGTTCAAGACTGCAGGGAAGGAAGAAATGGTATGTAAGCTGAAGAAGTTGCTGTACGGACTGAAGCAGTCTACTAGACAGTGGTACAAGAGATTCGACAGCTTCATCAGAAGGAAGAAGTACACACGTAGCCACTATGACCATGTGTGTACTACAACAAGCTATCGACAGGGGAATATATCTATCTACTTCTATATGTAGATGATATGTGATTGCTTCGAGGTCGAGATCTACTATTGATGCTCTGAAGAGGGATCTGTCTTCAGAGTTTGAGATGAAGGACCTTGGTGAAGCCAGGAAGGTGTTAGGCATGGAGATCACTAGAGACAGAGGGATTGGCAGGGTGAGCTTGACTCAGAAGGGCTATTTGGAGAAGGTACCACAGAGGTTCAATATCGGTAAGGATACAAAGTCTGTAAGTACACCTATGGCTCCTCACTTCAAGTTGTCTGCTAAGATGTCTCTGAAGAGTGTTCAAGAACGTGAGTATATGTCTCACGTTCCATATGCCAGTGCAGTCGGTAGCTTAATGTACGCTATGGTGTGTACGAGACCAGATCTATCACAGACCGTCTCCATGGTGAGCAGATATATGCATGATCCGGGACAGGGTCATTGGGAGGCAGTGAAGTGGATCTTGAGGTACATCAAAGGAACAATTGATGTAGGTCTAGTATTTGAGAAGGACTCCACGGGAAAGCAAGAGTGCATAGGGTATGTTGATTCAGACTATGCAGGTGACCTTGACAAGCGCCGGTCGACAACGGGATATGTCTTCACATTCTCTCAGGCACCGGTGAGTTGGCGCTCCACACTGTAGTCTACCGTCGCTTTGTCGACCACAGAGGCTGAGTATATGGCTATGACAGAGGCCATGAAGGAGGCAATCTGGCTTCAAGGCTTGCTTGATGACTTGGGCGTGGAACAGGATCTGCTGAAGATTAACTGTGACAGTATGAGCGCCATTTACTTGGCCAAGAACCAAGTCTATCATGCACGGACGAAGCATATCGACGTCAGGTACCATTTCGTTCGGGAGATTCTACAAGAGGGTGATATCGAACTGTTGAAGATTCATACATCGGAGAATCCCGCCGACAAGCTTACTAAGGTGGTGTCGGGAGTCAAGTTTGCACATTGCAAAGCTTTGCTTCATGTCCTTCAGGTAGCTTGAGCATGCTGAAGCTCATTTGGATGAACTACGGATGGCTTGATCCCTTGGGCAGGGTACGTAGGCAACCACATTGGTGCAGCCGCTCTCGAGTCGATGGACAGTTCGGCTCAGATTTGGAAGAATCTTCACCGAGGTGGAGAATTGTTGGAAAGAGAGAGGATATTGTCAAGGAAGTCGACAAGGATCGTCGAGGAAGTCGTCGACGAAAGACGAAAGAAGCAGCAACAGCAAAACAGGTTAACAGCAGAAGCAGCAGGAGATCGGTCGACCGGCCCGGTCGACCGACGTTCACAACATGCACAAGGATGGAGATCGGTCGACCGCCCGGTCGACCGACTGAAGTGACCTAACTCTCTGTTGGGCGCCCCGTCGACTGCCCAGTCGACCGGCGCATAGGGTCGGTCGACCGCCCGGTCGACCGACAGTCGGGTGCGGGTTGGTTTTTGTTGATTTAGAAACCTGTTGTATATAAACGGGATTTCTAGGGTTTTGTTGTATGTTGGGAAATCTGGAGCTCTCTTGAGATCAGAGGTGCTGTAAGTTTGTAATCGATTTTTCAAATAAATTAAATCTCTCTTTCATTGCCTCGAGGACGTAGGCATTGAGGCCGAACCTCGTTAAATCGTTGTTTGCGTGTTCTTTCTCTGGTGGTTGATATTTGTGCTGTTTTGGGAATTGGTCTTCGTGCTTGGGAGATTCAGGGATTCCTCTTCTGGTTGTTGTCGTAGCACAACAGCTACATCCTGCATATTATTTATTACTGGTAATTATTAATAAAACAAAGGATAATGTGGAACAAGGAAATTCAAATTAAAAACCACCCCTTACGCAAAATGTGGCCTCCTGAATTTAATTTCTACATTTATTTTTGCAAGCATGCATCTCTAAATTAGTGATCACTGATGCCGTATTGTTTCTGAAGATTGAATTCATAACTATAGTGCCGAGAATGATATATTGAACTATTAGATTGTTATATCTACAATTTATTTGTTATATTTATCATTTTATCATCTTCATGTCATCGGAGACGTGCCATGAATTTTGAACTAATTAGGCCTTAAGCCCAATGAGCCATGGGTCGAGGGTTTGAGCCCCCCTCACGAGTTACATGCGTCGCGCTCAAAACTCACTAACACACATCATTCCACAAAGGCAGTGGACTAAATTCGCTTAACCGAACCAATCCGAACCAACCCAAACCCGGTCCAAGATCTGAGCAAACCCGACCGAAACCCAGTGGCCCACTGTTTTTGACGATTTTGCCCTTCGCCTAAGATTCACACACACGTTATTGACGCGTGTATGCCCTCCTATAAATAGAGCTGAGCACCCCCTCTCTCTGTCTCGATCAAAATATCAATTCGAGAGAGAATGAAAGCTGAAGAGGAGAATGGCGGCACTCGATCTTATAGCAGGTAAATTCCCTCCCCCGTTTTCTTCTCAATTTCTTCTCGTTTTTCCTTCGAACCGCAGAAACCCTAAGAATTCCAGCCCTAACGAGTTGCAGCCCCAATTTCTCTATTTTAAATTGCAGATGAGGGAAAGAGGAGGCGAGTAGTAGAAGAAACCCTAACAATGGTAATTTCCTTCTCTTCGTGCTTTCTACTCATATTTTTTCCTTCTCTCAGCGATTCCTCTTTTTTTTAAATTTTTCTTGCCCTAGTTTCAGATTTGACTAGAACCCAAAAAAAAAGTAAAAGAAAAGGGGAAAAAGTTTCTGCTCGATGAAATAACTTTTGATAGCGTTAATTTACCCTTTTCTTCTTGCTATTCTTCTTCTTTGAATCGGCAGAACCCCTAAAATTTCCCAGTTTCCTTCTTTTAATTGGCGGGCGAAAGAAAAAAATAAACAGAGGAGAAGAACACCAAACCTAAGTGAGTAACGGAAACAATGGTAAAGTTCTTCCCTTTATTCTTGCTTTCTGCTCCTATTTTTTCTCCTTCTTACAGCAGTCTTTTGCGAGACTTTCTATAATTTTTTTTCCTGCCTTTAATTTCTGACTAAATTACTCTTTTTCATGATCTAATGCTTTATGTATTCTCTACTGACACTTGTTATGTTATTATCATCATTTTTCTTTTGAAATCTTGGAGTTTCCTGCTGAATGCTGATCTTTTGTTATCACTAAATTTCAGTCCCAAAATGTGAAATAATGAAATAATGGAATGAGAAATCTCTATTCGGAGGACAAAATTCCGTTCTCCATCTCTTCTTTCTATAAACCTTGTCTTCTTTTTGGACACAACTAGAAAAATTTCACTTTCTTTTTAAATTTGTAAAGTTTTCAAGGAGACATCTGAAAATGAAAAAATGCGACACCCTTTGTGTTCAAATTATGTATGGATCATCATTCATTTCAGAGTTCACAAAGGCCTATATGATGCGTGTAGGGAATCTTTATGAATAATTGAACATTAGAAAGCCCATATTGTTTAGGGCTGCTTTCTTGAGACCTCTGTTTTAATCTTCATGTCTTCTAACTTCTAAGAATGCAATTGCAAACGAAAGCAACAATCATGATAAAGTGTCATTTCTCAATGGTCTTGTGGTTTTGTTTATAAACATGTCTGTCCTTTTTAACTACAATTGCTATTTGGTGTGATTTTTGCTATGATATTCTTGAATCAAAGCTTTAATTGAGAATCCAAAATGGTATAGCTTTAATTGAATTTGTATTTCAAATTTTTAAGAGGTTCACTCACCTTTATAATTGCAAACTGATTAGCTATGTCCGTTCTTTTTTTTCTTCAGCTTGTTAGAAACCGTAATCTTAACCAATCAACAAATGAGAAAATAGAACACAGACATTGACACCTACACACACAAACATACACAAAAGAGCATTGCTGCCTGCCTTAGGATGGTGCATCTGGTGCCAAAAAGAATATGACTTTCTTTTCTGAACTCTCTGATGAATGAAGAATCTGTGGCCTTTGAGATCTGAGATAAATCTGACCCATTTTTTCTGTCTTCCATAGGTTCAGAGTAAATTCTCTTTTTGAGATGATTGGATGGTGCAACGAATTGCATTTAGCTAATGATTCTTGTTTTTTTAGACAGATGATTCTTCATGTGCCTCTATCTACTATGTAACCTTTTCCTGGGTTAAATGTTCATGTGGTAAGTTATCTTTTGTGCTAATGTTTTAACCAATTTTCCTGAATTATTTTTAACATTGTAGTTAGGGAGAAAGTGTCAGTATGTGTGGATAATTAAGGGTTTCTGTTTTTTAGAGAACAAAAGCATCAGTGCCCAAAGATTGAAACTGAATTTTCCTTGTACTCTCCATAGTTTGAAAATTTTCCAAAACTAAAAGGAAAAAAAAATTCAATGTTGACTCTTTAACCCAAAATTTTAAGCGCTGAAAAAAAATCAATCTGAAGTATTTATCTCCAAAAAGTTGAAACTTTAGGGTAATATTTTGTAATTAAGTCAAAATTATATTCATGGTACTTGGTTAAGGATAGCTGTTCCTAACTTAAACTAAACATTTTAATGATGTGAATCCATCATCTCAGGCCTATGGGATGGTTAGAGATTCAATTTCTTTTGGTTTGGATCATGGATATGCTCAATCCAAGTTTAAGTAAGCCAGTAAGGTTTTCCAATTCAATTTGAAATCCCAACTCTACAAAGAAATGACCTGGTTGGATTATCAGCTCTATATCTTCCTCTTTAACCATGGGTTTTCTTGTAGATCAAAGATTTGGAACTTACTTATTGTTACATTTACCTCCTCTTTGTATCTTCTATCTATCCATTCATGTGTTGAATTATGCGAAAGCAATCATGTAAATAGGGTGTCATGTTGCTTAAACCTGACCCCAACTTAAGTGGCAAGGTAACAAGCTGCTGCAGCCACTTGTTAGGATAGGGTTTGCCTTTTATTCAGAAATCAAAGATCAGTGGAGAATCTTGGACTCTGGTCTAATCCAAACCAACCTTTATGCGGTTCTGTAAAGGCCTTTGCTTGACAAATGTTTTTTTTTTCTTCAGATGTTTAAAGATGAAACTTTTTGTTCAGATTTTGTGTGAATTTGAAGAGTTCCCTCTGCTGGTGACTCGGGTTTTTACTGGGATGCTTGTCCCCTGGGACCCCTAATTATCCTTTCTTGTTATCCACCACCTCCTAATTTCCGTGGTGCTTTGCCCTGAAATATTGTCATTTGGTCCAGAAACAGATCTTATAGCTCTAAAATCCGGATCTCTGGTTTGACTATTTTTTTTAAAGAAGGTGGTGATGGTAATGCAATCATAATTTCAAAGTTGCTCATCCTATGTAGTACATTGATTGGCAACATGATGCAGCTGTTCTTTAGGAAGGGCATTTCATTCAGAAAAATAGTCTTTGATTTATGAAAAAAGGGTGGACAGTGTGCACCTTCTATCTAGTCCATTCCGAACTATTTATAAGTCCTACTGAGAAAGCCTTGATAACGGGCCAATCTTCAGGCAAAGTCTTCTTTCTCAGGGTGAGGAACTTTGTATACTGCTTTGCTGACTTCTATGGCAGCCTAAGGAAGAGTTTCTGACTTGTGGTAGGTATATAATTCCATTTTTGTCACATATGTAGAGAGTATCATTCAGTGCCAATTTAGCTGGTACTGAGAGATAATTTTGTACTTGCTATATGTTTATACATACCCTGTTTGTATTTAGTTTACATATTGAACAACTATTTTTTCTACCTCTCTTAACTTTTTAATTTTTATTTGTTAATTTTTTTTTTGAATTTAGGTTTAGTTACTATATCATTACTTTCAGTGTTTCTTACATATTCAAACCTAAAATCTTAGTAATTCTTTACCAACCGTGAAATCTTCATATTTCCAGATTCTTCAGTTTTTAGTTTTTTTTTTATTTAGTTCTACTTCTTGCAATTTTTTATTTTTATTTTGTGTTTCATTTTTCCTAATTTCTTTTTCTTTTTCAAATAATTTTAACTTTCTTTTACTTTCAAAATTTAAACTTTCAATTTGTTTTTATTTTTTTTCAATTCTCTCTTTTATGATTTTGTCATGTTTTTTAATTTCGCTTTTTCATATTTCTTTCTACATATTTTATTTTCTCATAGTGTTTCATTCACTTTATTTTGACTTGAATTTGTGATTTGTTCTTTTCTTTTTTTTTTTAAGAAATTTCCCTTTTGAAGATTCTTACTTTTCTTTTATTTTGCTTCTATAAGTTCTTTCATTTTTAGATTTTCTATTTTTATATGATCTACATTTTCTCTTTCTTTACTTTGTGGTGTACTTTTTTCGGTTTTCTTGTTTCTTTTTTCCATTTTCTTACTTTTATTCTTTATTTTCAGTTTCTTCCAACTATTTTCTTTTCTTTTACATCCCTTATTCTTTTCTTCTTCTAATTTCTTTCTTTATTTTTTTAATATTCTATTGTAGTTTTTTATTTTTCTTTTCTTTATTGAACTTTACATATTATATTCTTTCGTTTTTAGGTTCTTTTCTTTTCTTTCACAAGTTTTATTTTATTTCCTATTTTCTTATCAAGGTTTACTTTTTATTATTCTTTATTTTCCTTATTGCTAATCTTTTTCTCTGCTTATTATCTTTGTTCTTATCTTTATAATTTTCTCTTATTTTTTATATTATTTTTTTGTTTTTTAGTTCTCTTCTTTCTTTCCATAATTTTCTTTTTTCAATTTTTTGTTTTATTTTTTAATTTCTCTCTTTTTTTTCATTTTTTCTTTCTTTTTGCTGATTATATTTTACTTTTCAATTTTGTTTTCTTTATATATGCGTAGAATTAGCGAATCTGAAGTTAAAGAGGCCTTGAAGAGGAGGAAGTCATGGAAAACTGTTGGCCTGGATGAAATTCCTATTGAGGTATGGAGATGCTTAGGAGAGGTGGTGTGAGATGGCGACAAACCTCTCTAACAAGATCCGACTAACTAAAAAGATGCCAAATGAGTGGAGGAAGAGTACCCTAGTATCTCTCCATAAGAACAAGGGTGATATCCAGAGTTGTTCAAAATATCGTGGAATAAAACTCATGTGTCACACCATGAAGCTTTGGGAAAGGGTAATTGAACACAAGTTAAGGCAGAATGTTAAAATATCAGAGAACCAGTTTGTGTTCATGCCGGGGCGATCGATGACAGAGGCTATTTATTTGCTTTGTCAA
>JAVJIF010016298.1:0-77823 GCA_038442645.1 Agave tequilana
CTTTTCATTCTTAAAATCGTTGTATAATTCATGAAATGCATCTAAGAGTTCAGTATATTGTACCTCATCTTCTTCTTGAGCCACGAAACAAATGTTGGCATGTTCAGTGGCTTTTTCTTTGACAAAGGAAGAGGAATCACTATTTCCCATGATGCACGATAGTAATTCTTCTTTTTTGAACTTTTGCTCTTGAATTTACCTTTGTTTTTAAGCAATGGACAGTCCTTCTTCATGTCACCTGTTTTATTACAATTAAAATATTTAAACTTGCCTTACTTCAAGAGCTTTCTAAATTTTCTTGAGAGCGTTGCCATCTCCTATCGTCATCTGAATTGTCCGTATCTGAGGATGCATGGAAGGCAAGTTCTTTCTTCTTTGAGAAAGGTTGTTGTTCATCCTTCTTTCTGTCTTCCAGCTATACTTCATATGCCATTAAATTACCAATGAAGTTTTCTAATGATATAGTGGAGAGATCATTTACTTCTTTGATTGCAGTTGTCTTCTTCTCCCAATCTGATATGAGTGCACGAAGGATCTTGCGAGCTTTTTCGACTTGGGTGTATTCCTTTCTAAGGGTGTTATGGAATTTGTTTTGTCGGTGAACCTTATAACCATTTCTGAGATGGTTTCATTCTCCTTCATTTTGAATAGTTTCAAACTTGTAGAAAAGAATAGAATTTTAGATTCTTTAACCTTTTTGCGCCTTCATGTGTTACATATAGAGTGTGCCATATTTGATTTGCAGATGTGGCTGTTGACATACGATTGAATTTTTCTTTAGTTAAGGCACAAATAATGCATTCATCACTTTGGCATCAAGGTTCGCATTCTCCTTTTGATCATCACTCCAAGCGCGGTAGTCGATTTGGTGTACACTGCTTCCACTATATTCCATAGTTCGTAGTTGAGCGATTGCAAGTAAATATTCATTTTACACTTTCAGTAGTTGTAACGCCCCGATTCCACGAATACGGGGACGTCACTGCGGCGTATATACGTAGTCAGAGAGTGCCCCCACGTATATACGCTAAGCATAAAGTACAACAAGAAAGGATCAGAGTGCAACACAAAGCGTGGTATACACACATATGCCAACATAAAGGTACAGATACAAGTCATCACAGTATGATAACATTACATATTACATATGTCTTTTATCATAACAAGTCCAAAAGTCAAATATACAATAAGAAGACAAAATGCTCACGAGTAGGATGAAGATCCCGTGAGTCAAAAGGAGTCAGGTGCAAGGAACTGGAGCTAAGATGCCTGCTCGCTAAGGAGAGCTCGTCTACGGTGGACAACTCCACTTCGATCCAAGCTCCGGAATCTGAATATGCAAATCCAAGGAATCAAGACATATAACAATAAATGAGCTACAGCCAAGTGGCTAAGAGACATGAATATGGGTTAGAACACAAGTATGGAATATAAGGACAGTATTAACATAATCATAAAACGGAAAATACAAGTAAAGCTGATTACAAGCAAAAGTGATTGTATATGCTTAGTCACGGTCCCATGAGACTAATACATCGAGGGAATAATCCAAACAAGGAACCCTCATCTAGATACCGTTATCTCATGCCACGGTAATCCCAAGCATATAGAATCAGAGTTGCAAACTATATGATAGTCAAAAAGGAATGCATAACAAAATGACAAGGATCATGACAAGATCAAAACCGAATCATCACTGGAATCATAACAAGTAAAGTAGGAGTCACAATATAACATGAGTCATAACAGGGACTATGACATGAAACAATAATCATAACAATAACCATAATTGAGCCTATTATTATTATTACTCGTCTGACCCATATATTTAGGTATGTGTCTCGGTATCGATCCCAACTCACATACATCCATATATAAGAAAGTCGAGGGTCGTTGTCGGAAGTAGATGGAGAACTGATAACACTTCTCATAGTAGTTTCCATACACCTGGACCGGTTTGGAGGCCCAAGTCCCCCTAACAGTCATCTTATGTGGGCCCAAGGTCCCACTAACAGTTATCTACTATATTTCGTCCCCCTACTATAAGCAAGGTATCATTCCGGCATCCATCACTTCCACCCATACCCCATACAAGTTGTAGCTTATTAAGGATTATCAGTTTACGGGAATAAGTGAACATAACAGTAATAGCCCTACAGATTCAAGAGGTGGCCCCCACAGATTCAAGAGGTGGCCCCCACCGTGTGGTGTGGCACTTTGTTCCATGTGGCACTTTGCTCTGAGGGAAAGGATTCTAGAGGTGTCCCCCACCGAGTATGGTGTGGCACTTAGTTCCATAAAACAAGGCAGGGTTCCCGTAAACACGATAATCATAAAGTCAAGTGTATCATGCTTGGTTTAAGAGATAGCATGACAAGGTGGTAATATATAACAAGCAATAAAACATAACGAAGAATTATAATTGGCCGGGTCACTCATGACCTAACAAGAGGGTCTAACAGGTAGTGGCATGTCAGTTGGTCAGGTGATAACATATTAGGTGTCATGTGATATACATGTGTTAAAAGGAAATAGATAACTGACAAGGCTGTATTAAGGTAAGGCAAGTGGAAACATAAAAAAACTTAGGGTTCAACGACCTCAAGGGTCTGCCACGCATGCTATAAAATAGGAAGCAATAGTATCACGGCAAGGTACAAGTATAAGAATGAAACAAGCAATTACAGGGCAATACATAAACATAGAATTATGGAGTAACTAGGAGTAATATACACCAAGTAACGAGTCATGAAGCACTGTATACAAATACCTGAACCAAGCATAAGATCCAAAGTTTAGATAGGAATCAACTATAACAATCAGACAAAGTTAGTCGACTAGGTCAAGAGAGTAGTCGACTAATAGAAGGGTTAGTCGACTAACAGTAGGGTACAGTCGACTAAAACTGTGTAACAGAGAGTTGGGTTTCTGATTCAGGAATGTTAGTCGACTAGGGTCAAGGGAGTAGTCGACTAATAGAAGAGTCAAGTCGACTAATAGATACTTAAGTCGACTAAGTCTGTGATACGAAAGTTGGGGTTTTCTGGTTCAGGAAGGGTTAGTCGACTAGGTGGATTCAGGAGTCGACTAATAGTGATTTCCAGAGAGTTGAGATTTGTTTCCAGGGAAGATTAGTCGACTAATATTTGGGGTAAGTCGACTAATACTGTGTTTTCCAGAAAAGTTAAGTTTCAGCTAAGTGTTCTAGTCGACTAGCTCCTAGGTTAAGTCGACTAATCGTGGTCGTGAGCAGAGTACAGAACTGAATCTAGGGTTGGGTTTGATGGCCTAAAAATGTGATTTTTATGTTATGTGTGTACAAGATATGAAGGTATAAGTACAATAGGAAGTGATCAAGTCTTGGTGAGTAAAGATACTCACTTGGATGGTTTAATTGGAGCTTGATCCAAGGAGGAGATGATGGCTTCAATCCACAATTAGTTGTTGCTGAGATGGAGAAGGTGATCTTGGTGTTGCTTTGGGAGTTGGAGGTTGAAGATGAAGTCTTGACGATGCCCTAGATGAAGCCCTTGAAGTCTTGAGAGGGAGGAGGGATCTTGGTGAAGAGGATTTCTCTTTTGGTGAAGTGAGGAAGAAAGTGGAGTGAAGTGTAAAGGGAAATTATATATATGATTGGGATTTTGTAAAGGGGGTGAAATAAGGTAGATGTGATGGGGGTTTTTGCAAAAAGGGGAGGGGGTGAGGTGTCCCTCACCTGGCCACTTGGCCGGCTATGGGAGAGAGAGAATGAGTGGGATTAGATGGAAAGTGAGTGGGAAATGAGGTGGAAATTGGAGAAGGTGGGAAATTGGAAAATTGGGATTTTGGAAAAGCTTTGATTTGTGAGGAAGAAAGGAATAGGAAAAGGAAAGAAATGAATGATAAAGAGATATTTTCTCTTGGACCCAAAATGAAACTGCTGAATAGACAGATACCCGGGTTAAAGTCAAAGATGTGGAAATCAATTCGGAAATGCGGAATCGTCCGAATTCAAGTATCTCGGATCGACTCGAAATAATTATCAAAATCAATAATAATATATAAAGACCAATAGTGAAATCCGTTTGAAGAAATACTTTATAGTTTTGAAACTAAAATCCTGGAATCAGCTACCTACCGACTCCGAAAGAATTTTCATAAATCATAAAATTCTCAGAAAAAGAATGTAAATAAGAAATATGATTCTAAGTAATTATGTCTAAAGGATCATCATGAAATTCCAAACAATTTGAGAATTAAAATCCAGGAATCGGTCAGCGGCACTGGCCGACACCGGTTTTGAAGAAATTCATTTTAATTCCAGAAAAATCTAGGAAATCATGAAAACCTAATATATTGGAAAATAACGTTTAAAACTGAAATCGGTCAATCTACATATCAGAAAGACTAGATCGAAGAATATACTATGATCGGGCCCTCGGTTCAGATTAGGGCTGACTCCGAGTCCACGAATCCAAATCCAAGACAAAACAATCATATAAGGAATTCATAAAACAGCATAAATACAGGAAACAAGTCGAAAAAATACGATCGAAAATCTGAATACGCAACTAAGTACGTATTCCGGAACGGGTATTACAGTAGTTGTAGTTCGATCCATCAAATAGTGGTGGACGATGTGTAGAATGTCCTTCTCTGAATTGTGATTAAGGAAATTCTGTTGCCATCCTTGTAGGTTGTTGACTGGGTATACAGGGCTCTGATAGAGTACGCCGGGCCGGGCTCTGATACCAATTGTTGGTCCCGAAATGATATAATTGTAGGATCTAAAATAGTCAACACAAATACTAAAACAAAGGATGATTAGCGTTAAATAAAAGAACTTGCATAAAAGGAAATAATCACAGAAAGTAAATCAACGCAAACACAAGTGATTTATCCTGGTTCGGTCCTCTTGACCTACATCCAATCCCTAAGCCACCTGCTTGAGATTTTCCTTTAACATTTATTTTGTGCACCCAAAATCAACACCTTGTATACCACTTGACAAATCTCCTTTGCCAAATGTATACAACTCTTTTACAACTAATAAGACACAACACCTTGTACAACCTCTTTTCAACCCGAAGACGCTCTTGTACAATCTTTCTCTTTGAGTGATTACAAACAATCCTATAAGCCTTGAATTTGTATTTGATCGTGAACAATGACTCCTTATAGGTGGACTCTCAGAAATCTTCACTAAAGAATTAAAATTTGAGTGAAGAATTTAAAGTAGAAACAATTTTTCTGAAAAATAGATTTTTGAACAGAGTTTTTAGGAAGAAAACTATTGATATGAATTGGTGTTTTTTAGCCTAGGACAACATTCCTATTTATACTGAAATCTATGGTCAGTTAGGATAGTTATCAGAATAAATTTGAATATTGAAACGTTAGATAACACACCAAAAATCAGAAACTGTCTAACAGTTATAAACTATCATTAGTCGACTAGGGTTTATCGGTTAGTCGACTAGAAGAACAACTTTTGCCTATATTAGTCGACTAATAAAGAGGGCAAGTTGACTAGAGAGTAGCTGATACAAAGACATGTTTCTAAAAACTGAATATAGTCGACCAGAAACGGTATAAGTCGACTAGGCCATATATTAGTCGACTACAAATATTGCTAAGTCGACTAATAGTGCATACAGATCAAAAAGCAGAAAGTTGGTATGCATCTTAGGCAAAGGCTAAGTCGACTATAATAAGAAGTTAGTCGACTATAGCCGTTATAAGTCGACTAATCAAATGTATAAGTCGACCACAAGGGCTTATGATGTGTATGTGTTCAAGACTTTTAACATTCTAATAACTATTACAATACACATTCATAACCATTATTCTTGAAAAGTCTTGAGCATGTAGAACTCTTGTATAAACTTGTAAGATAGAGCTCAAATGAAATGGCTTCACAAATGTATCATCAGAATCAAGTTCCAACAAGATCACCTCTACACTTAGAGGGATAGGCACAAAGCCAAACAACAACCTCAATCACCTCTACACTTAGAGGGATACCAACACAACCTCAACAAATCACCTCTACACAAGAGGGATAAGAGGGATGCCCAAAACAAAGAAAGGTTTACAACTCTTGGTGATCACAAAGATCACAAACAATTTTGGTGATCACAATAGACCACAAATCAATTTTCTTATAAAAACAAGATCCTATAAATGGCGAAGCGACACCCTCAGTTGATGGAAGTTGAAGACTCAGACAGGCCACTAGATGCCCCAATGGCTGAACCATCCCTCCAAACTTGCCCTCAACATATGACGTGTGGGTATTGTCTGAAGCTGGGCACCTACAACATAACCGCCAGAAAGGTTATGAATTATGTCATATATGGGTCCAGAAATTAGTTGAAAAGCGACTGTCTAGTCAAGGAGACAGAGAACATCGCACAGATCAGATCAACTCATCCAGTATCACCATTGTGAGGGAATCAGGGACCTACTGGCAGAATGATCTCGCTTCATCCTCCAACATCAAGCATAAGCCAGGTACAAAAGAGACCAAGAGTTAGGGCACATGGTAAAAGGAGGCAAACACATAATCTGACTGAAGGGAAGTCAGGATACTGATGGAGTGAGAACAGAAAAGGATGCTCAATATCTAAAAAAGGAACTCTGAAAGTACTGACCGTAACCATTGTCCCCATTCTTAGCATGTCCGGGAGTTGGTAAATTCTCTATATCATATCTTTCTCATTGCACTATCATCACCAATCCTAGTCCGTCCTTGTCTACCTCCCTATTTCATGATTTCTATCTCTTCTATTTTTACTATTCTGATTTCGTAATCTTTATGCCAATTTAAGATATGCGTAGACTAGTGAGGTAACAGCAGGGCAGATGTGGTTCGCTCTCGTTATGTTCTGGCATTCCTCGACTCTGGTACATCACATTGTCTTATATTGGACAGATCTTTGGCGTCGCATTATATTCTTGTATTTATGGATACATCCTGGGAGACCAGTACATCAAGTGTTGGCCCGGAGGCCTTCCTCTCTAGTTTTGATGATGATTAACTCATGTAGTTATGTTTACTAATAATCTTGTGATTTTAGTTACAGATCATTAATCAAGATATTAGTTGGTGATTGCTTCAAAAAGAGGAGTTTGGAAGCCTTCACTTGGTGATTCCCGAGCCCGAGCGTCAAGATCATTCATAGCCTTGCTCGTTGGATCACGGAGTTTGGACCGAGTCGACTTGAAGATGGAAGATCATCAAGAAGACTTAGGTATCCTAGTTTTAGTTTAGTGTGTTTTAGATCCATGTGTAAAGCTTAGTATAGTTGATATGCTCAAGTGCACACACACACAAGTTTTATGTTATGGTTTTTCAGTTTTTAGTTTAACCGATATTTGTTTTCATGAATAGACTGATCAAAACAAGTTTACTTAGTTTTTATGTATATTAGATGTGCTCTATATACATACATGCTTAAACTTCCTATACAAACTTATTTTGACTTTCCTATTCATGTATTGAAAAATCCAAGTTTGACAAAATACATGTTTTGGTTTTTTTGGTAAAAATGATAAGACACAAAAATAGTTTCATATGCTTGATATTTGAGTTAAAATATTTATCACATGTTTATGTATCAATGCAAAATGATAAAATTATTTTTGGGGAATTTTACAAAGACTTAAAGAATTTTTAGAAATATGTTTAACTGTTTTTCTGACCCAGAACTGTGCTGACAGGCCAGGCCGGTCGACCGGGCGGTCGACCGACGTGCACAGACCTGTGCACGTCTGCTGGCACAGTGGGCCGGTCGGCCGGTCGGCCGATCGGATCAGAGAGCCTTGCTCTCTGTATCTGGGCGGTCGACCGAGCGGTCGACCGGAGCAGAGAAGTCTGCTCTCTGTATCTGGGCGGTCGGCCGTGCGGTCGACCGGATGCCCCAACGGTCATATTTCTGACCGTTGGCGGTCGACCGGGCCGTCGACCGCTAGCCTGTCAGGCTGCCAGATCAGCCTAACGGCTAGTTTCTGGTTTTGGCCTATATAAACCCCATTCCTTTGGGATTTTGGCCAAGGTTTTTTAATAAGAAAAATTCCCAGTTTCTCCAGAGTTTAAAATAAGTTTTCAAAGAGTTTTAAAGCTTAAAGATTTCATCTTTATTGTTTTTCATGGGTTTTGAAAAATCAACGAAAACTAGGTTTTTGGGATATTGTTTTGGATTTTCATTTCTATCATCTACAAGAGATTTCCCAAATGTTTTCTTTGAGTTTTTGTTTTCCAAACACCTAGATTTTTCACTTGAGCTATATCCTCTATCCTAATCTATTTAGGATCATTTGTTTGTGGGAAAAGAGATTGTTTGAGGTTGTTGAGCCTCCAAGTTGTACACCCTTGCTTTTGTTGTATCCCTCTTTGGTAGAGGTTGATCGGGTGATTGGTTTGCTCCCTCTTTGGTAGAGGTTGAGGCTTGTGGTTTGCTTCCTCTTGTGAGAGGTGGAGTTTAGTTTGTAAACCCTCTTCGGTAGAGGTGTTGGTTGTTGTTTGGCTACGGCCAACCCCTCGGTTGTGAGGCGGTGTTTGAGAGAGGAGTTCGGTATTCCTATTGTTGTAACAAATCCTCCTCGGTGGAGGTTCCCTCGGTGGGAGTATAGTGGATTAGAAATCCTTCTCAGTGAAGGCGGGGACGTAGAGCTAGGGGCTCGAACCTCGGAACATATCTTTGTGTTTGCGTTTGATCCATTGTCTCTCCAACTCTCTCTCTTTATATTGTGCATAGCATCATTCATATCATCATATCATATTTGCTTGTGTTGTGCCTTGCATATATTCATATTGCCTATTCATCTTATATGCTTGGTTGTTTGTGTGTGCCTCACTTGTACTTAACCACAAGAGCTTCATATAGCACCTCAACCCATATCTAGGGGAATCAAGAGGAGTTAGTCCAGAGCCCTTCACGGGGAATTCGGTTACACTTGTGTGTTATATTAAGTGTGATTGCAAATTTGTTTTAAGCTTCCGCATTTAGCGCATTTAGTTTCTAGATTAGCATTATCACCTATTCACCCCCCTCTAAGTGTTTTACAATTGGTATCAGAGCCTACGCTCCTGATACTTAGGCTTAACATCATAGGAGTGAGATCCTTGTTTGCTAATCTTCCATTTGCATTTGCACACTTTTATTGTTTGCACACATATAGTTTGCACTCATGGATAGCCCTCTTATGTTTGACATTTCTAGACTTGAGATTTGAAAAGTTATGATGAGTTGTCATTTAAAAGCCCTAGGATATAAAGTTCACCTTGCCATTACCAAGGAATCTTCCTTAGTGATAGCAAGCATATAGAGGCCGATGCAATAGCCCTAGAAGCACTTAGAGCATCACTTCATAAAGATTATTTACATGTGTTTGCTCACTATGATTCAGCTTTTGCAGTTTGGAGTATTTTGACTTCTCCCGAGCTACCAAAGATTATCGAAAAGAAGAGAGATCTAGAAGAGATGAGTCCGAAGAACATTTCTTCATGGTCCAAGGAAATGACTCCCTTGAGGTACACTCGGTCACTTAACTAGATGCTAGTTCTAATTCATATTGCAATGAATGTCTAGAGGCACAAGCTATGAATGATGAACTTGCTAGAAATTGTGAAAATTTGATTTCTAAATACAAAATATTGAAAAAGGAGAATCTTGTTTAAAAGAAGAAAAGAAAATTTTGTCATCTAAAATTGAGATTGTTTTGCAAGAGAAGGAAGAGGTTTCTAGTAAATGTGACTCACTTAGATCTCAACTTAATCTTGTTTTAAAAGAAAATGAATTGTTGAAATCTAAAATGATTGTGATGATGTGTTGAAGAAAAATGAGTTTTTATCTTCAAAAGTTAATTTTGTTGTAAAAGAAAATGAATCTTTGAAAATAAAAATTATTTCTATTTCAAAAGATTTAGATATGTGTTTAAAGAAAAATGAATTTTTGAAAAAATAAGATTGATGCACATGTTTGCCATGCTAGGGTAGTATCACACACTTCACCTATTGCATGCCACACTTCTTCTTTAATTGAACATGATATATCCTTGCTTAAGAAGAGTGTTGATTGTTTGGGCTCCACTTTGAGCCAATGTGTTGTGGGCCATACACGTTTGGAAACTTTGTTTCGAAAGAAACAAGTTCCATCTTTTCATGCACACCCTCCACTGCATACACATGCTCCTCACGGTCACCACCATCACACATTGTATGCTCATGTGTACAATTGTACACATTGTGGACGTAAGGGCCACCTTGCTAAATTTTGCTTTGATAGAATACATACTTCAAATTTAGCAAATAATTTTGTTTGGGTTAGAGAAGGTACTAACCCCCATGGACCCGAAAGATTATGGGTACCAAAGACCACCCCTCTTATGTTTGATGTAGGTGTGGGCTCTCACATGACGTGAGAGTAGCGGTACCTTGGAGTGGATGCGTTCCGTACTTAAAGGAGATTATTTGGATGCATCACTTTTAAGGGAAGTTTGGTGGAGAGGACCACCATGTTTTGGAGACAAGGAAAGTTACCTTCTAGGTTTTGATAACGATTCCTAACTCCTTATTAATGTTTACATGCTTTCATAATTCATTGTTTATAGCATGTTTTATTGTTTGTAGATTATTATGATAATGCCATGATTATTAGATCCTTGACATGCATGCATAGCCCCTTTGAGACACCCATGTTTAATATGGATCATTATTTTGTGTTCTCACCGTTTGTTTAGCTATCATGTTTATCATAGTTCTAATAACATGTGAATTTACATAATAATCATGTTTATGTTTATCATGATGATTTATATCTTGTTTTGATCTTTTAGATGTTGAATATATTTTAAATGTTAGTTTTCATTAAGACTAGGTATATATTTGTGCATATAGTGGGCCACAAATAAATCTATATATGTTTGAGCTTGAATGCTTATTTGAACCCATTAGATGTGCTAGTATAGTCTAGTTTTGATGATCCATGCATTTTAAACTTGTATTCCCATTTTTGGATTTGTTTCATATTTTTGTGTTTATGTTTAAACTTCATGTATATGTCTATCTTGTCCAAACTATTAGATATACATGTATATCCTTTTGAGCCACGTGCCTTCATGCATATATCTTTGTGGACTCGTTGTGTTTGGATATGTATGTATACTTTAGTTTGTATAGGACATACATATACCTTGAAGATTAAATAAGTTTTGATGATTTCATGTTTTCATGTTTCAAGGAATTAATTGAGCTTAATTGAATATCTTTCATGATTATGATCTTCACATCCTATTTGTACACTCACATTTATTGTTTACTCATGTGTTTGTTTTCATGAGTCATATTTATGCTTAATTACCTTAGAGTGTTGATTATCATGTGGATTTCATGTTTCATGAAAAATAATTTTGTTTTATTCCTTAGTTGAAGGATTTCGTAGTAGTTTAACAAGTTTTTCCATTTAACTAGTTCGTATTCTTCATTTTGGTAGAGTTTTCAAACACACTTTATTTTTCAAATCTTTTTTTTTTGAAAACCCCTACCATCTAAGGCGGTTGGATGGGAGATCATGCTCTTGTATGCTTTATATTGAAAATCATTTTAAACTTGAACATGGTTGGGTGGTAGTTATATGATGTATACACTTGATCATTATTGTTGTTTCAATTGGTATCATTGGACTATTTCAATTGGTATCAATTTTGACCTTTCTTGTATACTCGTATATGTTTGTATGTATGTATGCTTTCACTTCAAAGAATATCAATTTCAATTGGTATCTATTTTTCATACATATATATGTTTGTGTTTATGCTAAGCTTGAGCTTCAATTTTGTTTCAATTGATTAGTTTTCAATTGCTTTTCAATTGGTATCTCATTTCAAGCCTACGCATTGTCTTTATTGGTATTTCATAAAGGGGGAGAAAATTTGATTTTCATATTACAATTGGTATTTGTATTTCCACTCCCTTACTTTATGATAGAACATAAAAATTTGAAATCAATATCATATACTTAAAAAGAAAAAATTACTCTCTTTTGATATCAAGATGTTTATTTGAATGTTTTAAATTGGTATCTCAAATTTTTGTTTAAAAAAATAAATACAAAAGTTTTGATTTATATTGCCTATATGCAATGAGAGCTTAACATCTCTTCTACATATAGATTCATGATGAGTGTATCTTGTATTGAAGAGCTTGACAATCTCTTCTTTATGTGGTACACGTGTGTAGGGGGAGCTTCACATCTCCTCTTATGCATTACATAGTGTATGTTATGTGAATTAAGGCTTGTCATCCCTCCTTCATGTAATGTATCTATGTAGGGAAGCTTCACATCTTCCTCTTCATGAATGTACATCGCATATACCATTTATTTATTGATCTATGTTTACTTTCAATTGGTATCAAGATATTACTTTGACATATTTTCAATTGGTACCTTAATTGATTGTCACCCCTAATTGGTTTTGTTTTATTTTAGACAAAAAGGGGGAGAACATTGTCTTTATTTACCCCTTATTGATGATTGTTTCTTTGTATTAAAAAGGGGGAGAAGATTTTGTTTTGTTTTGATTTTTACCCCTTTATTGATGATTGACAAAAAGGGAGAGAAAGATTTTGAGTTTGATATATGCATATTTATGTTTTGCATATATTAAGTTTAATTTAGTTTAATTTTAATTGGTATCTAGAGCATGTTTTGTTTTTGAACATTTCATTGGTATCTAGAGCCTTCTATTGTTTTGTCTATGCATGTTCTATGTTTAATATTCATTGCATATTTATGTTTATTTGTTTATGCATGAGTTAAGGGGGAGCTTCTTTGAAGCTTAACTTTAATCCATGCATATATAACTCCATGAGTTTTATCATCATCAAAAAGGGGAGATTGTTGGCCGGAGGCCTTCCTCTCTAGTTTTGATGATGATTAACTCATGTAGTTATGTTTACTAATAATCTTGTGATTTTAGTTACAGATCATTAATCAAGATATTAGTTGGTGATTGCTTCAAAAAGAGGAGTTTGGAAGCCTTCACTTGGTGATTCCCGAGCCCGAGCGTCAAGATCATACATAGCCTTGCTCGTTGGATCACGGAGTTTGGACCGAGTCGACTTGAAGATGGAAGATCATCAAGAAGTCTTAGGTATCCTAGTTTTAGTTTAGTGTGTTTTAGATCCATGTGTAAAGCTTAGTATAATTGATATGCTCAAGTGCACAACACACACAAGTTTTATGTTATGATTTTTCGGTTTTTAGTTTAACCGATATTTGTTTTCATGAATAGACTGATCAAAACAAGTTTACTTGGTTTTTATGTATATTAGATGTGCTCTATATACATACATGCTTAAACTTCCTATACAAACTTATTTTGACTTTCCTATTCATGTATTGAAAAATTCAAGTTTGACAAAATACATGTTTTGATTTTTTTGGTAAAAATGATAAGACACAAAAATTTTTCATATGCTTGATATTTGAGTTAAAATATTTATCACATGTTTATGTATCAATGCAAAATGATAAAACTATTTTTGGGGATTTTTACAAAGACTTAAAATAATTTTTAGAATATGTTTAACTGTTTTTCTGACCCAGAACTGTGCTGATAGGCCAGGCCGGTCGACCAACGTGCACAGACCTGTGTACGTCTGCTGGCACAGTGGGCCGGTCGGCCGGTCGGCCGTCCGGATCAGAGAGCCTTGCTCTCTGTATCTGGGCGGTCGACCGAGTGGTCGACCGGAGCAGAGAAGTCTGCTCTCTGTATCTGGCGGTCGGCTGTGCGGTCGACCGGATGCCCCAACGGTCATATTTCTGACCGTTGGCGGTCGACCGGGCCGGTCGACCGCTAGCCTGTCAGGCTGCCAGATCAGCCTAACGGCTAGTTTCTGGTATTGGCCTATATAAACCCCATTCCTTTGGATTTTGGCCAAGGTTTTTTAATAAGAAAAATTTCCAGTTTCTCCAGAGTTTAAAAGAAGTTTCCAAAGAGTTTTAAAGCTTACAGATTTCATCTTTATTGATTTTCAAGGGTTTTGGAAAATCAAAGAAAACTAGGTTTTTGGGATATTGTTTTGGATTTTCATTTCTATCATCTACAAGAGATTTCCCAAATGTTTTCTTTGAGTTTTTGTTTTTCAAACACCTAGATTTTTCACTTGAGCTATATCCTCTATCCTAATCTATTTAGGATCATTTGTTTGTGGGAAAAGAGATTGTTTGAGGTTGTTGAGCCTCCAAGTTGTACACCCTTACTTTTGTTGTATCCCTCTTAGGTAGAGGTTGATCGGGTGATTGGTTTGCTCCCTCTTTGGTAGAGGTTGAGGCTTGTGGTTTGCTTCCTCTTGTGAGAGGTGGAGTTTGGTTTGTAAACCCTCTTCGGTAGAGGTGTTGGTTGTTGTTTGGCTACGGGCCAACCCCTCGGTTGTGAGGCGGTATTTGAGAGAGGAGTTCGGTACTCCTATTGTTGTAACAAATCCTCTTCGGTGGAGGTTCCCTCGGTGGGAGTATAGTGGATTAGAAATCCTTCTCGGTGAAGGCGGGGACGTAGAGCTAGGGGCTCGAACCTCGGAACATATCTTTGTGTTTGCGTTTGATCCATTGTCTCTCCAACTCTCTCTCTTTATATTGTGCATAGCATCATTCATATCATCATATCATATTTGATTGTGTTGTGCCTTGCATATATTCATATTGTTTATTCATCTTATATGCTTGGTTGTTTGTGTGTGCCTCACTTGTACTTAACCACAAGAGCTTCATATAGCACCTCAACCCATATCTAAGGGAATCAAGAGGAGTTAGTTCAGAGCCTTTCACGGGGAATTCGGCTACACTTGTGTGTTGTATTAAGTGTGATTGCAAATTTGTTTTAAGCTTCCGCATTTAGCGCATTTAGTTTCTAGATTAGCATTATCACCTATTCACCCCCCTCTAGGTGTTTTACATCAAGTGGACTAGTCATCGCTTATATAATCAGATAGACTGTATCATTACATGAGGAGTGTCAGTATAAAACAGTATCCCAGAGTCAGGACTTCTGGCAGACAGGGTTATGGTATTTTTCATTTAGAATACTCCAATAGCGATCATGATTTCTTCAACTATGTTTATGGGACTCAGGTATTCTCAGAGCAGATTTGCAGTCAGATTATTATTTAGAAGGCAGCATTTGGGACTCGTTTCGGTTATTATGATTTTCTGATCGTGTTCTCAGGGCCACTTACTCCTGGCAGTCTTTATTGATTTGGTGGACCATAGGCTCCGCTAGCCTAGTCAAGCGAGGGTCGTGTTCTAGTCACCCGTGAACCTAACCGGGTGTGAGCTTCGTTGCACCCTAGTACTTAGCATTTAGCGTTGTGTTACACGCTGGCTTCGCCGCGTGAGCTTCGCCATATGCGAGCCTCGTATAGCGTTAGCTTTGCCGCACCCTAATGCTTAACACCTGAGCTGTGCTACGCGATAGCTTCACCTAGGCTTGCTTTGCCCGTGGCTAGTTCCTTCAGTGCTTAGCACTCTAGCATGTTCCTCGGATTTCTTCTGCCTAGCGTGCTTTCATGGATCCGCTGAACATGGTTTTATCGCTGTATCTGAGCCATCGCCATGATCCTTGTCAATGATCCATTCGACCAATCTTACATTGCTCAGATATCTTCTACATGTTTCATCTGCAGTCGGGTTATTATTCAGAAGTCAGTATTTAGAATTCTTCAGGGCTATTCTATATTCTTGATTATGTCTTTCAGAGTTAGCAACGCCCAGTTTGCAGAAATTCTTAATTATTGGTCTTCTTGATTTATACTCAGCATTATCAAGGTTTTCTTTATCTTGGGTATTCTGGTTTATTCCCGGGGAATTAATATGTATGTGACACATTAGTAATTCTACTGCAGAAGGACAACATCATGCCATGCAGGATTTTATATTTATGGATTTCAGCACTACGGATTCCAATGGATTTCATCAGCTTTGGTTCACAGTCTGATTGAAGTATTATTGATTATCTCACCAAGTTATCTCACTTTATATTATTCAGAATGAGTTAGTTTTTTTAAAAGTTATGGCAGTGTTCTTTTATAAGTAGACATCAGATCAGTATTATGATGGCACCGTCAGAGGATGTATATATACGGCAGAAGGGCAGAGGTGTCTCAGTTCTAAGTTTACCGTTCAGTCGATTTGGGAGAACGGCTCATAGTTATTCATATCTTGATTGGCATAATCCTCATTCCTAACTTTTTGTGTTCTCATTTTACCCCTTATCGAAATTGCGAGGACGTAATTTTTTTGTAAGGTGGATGGAGTGTAACACCCCGCTCCCGGAATGCGTACTTAATAGCGTATTCGCATTTTTGATCGTATTTTTTATTTGGTTTCAGTATTTATTTTGTATTATGAATTATTTACATGATCGTTTTGCTGTGGATCTGGATTTGTGGACTCGGAGTCAGCCCTAGTCTGAACCGAGAGTCCGATCCTAGAGTATTGCTCGATTTGGTCATTCTGGTATTCAGATTTGACTGATTTCAGTTTCAAACATCGTTTTCCAATATTTTGGATTTTCTATGATTTTCTGAAATTTTTCTGAAAATCTTCAAAACCGAGGTCGACCAATACCGCGGACCGATTCTCGAATTTTTAATTTACAAACGGAATTGAAATTCTAAAACGGCTTTCTTGTAACTTCTTAAAATTACATTTTCTATCTAAATACTTTTTTTGAGAATTTTCTAAATTTATCGAAATTCCACTGGATTTGGTGTCGGCCAGTATCACTGGTTGATTCTAAGAATTTTAGTTTACAATTGGAATCAAATTTCTGCATTCTGCTTTCATATTACTTCTTAAAATTATATTTTCTCTTTTTAAGAATTTTCTGAGATTTTTCAGATTTTATCAAAATCCGGCCGACCCGGTGTAGACCGGTATTGACGGTTGACTTCAGGATTTTTATTTTGAAAATGGGATTGAATTTTTGAAAATCGATTTCACCAAAAATCTTTATATAATATTTATTATTTTTGAGAATTTTTGGGAGGCTTTCCAAGCTACTTAAATTTTTGGACTTTTTCGGAGTATTCGGTGTTTTCCCAGATACCAGAATTTTATCCAGATATTTTACTTTTTTCTTTTTTTTATTTTTCTCTCTCCTCGCTATACGCGAGTTCCACCAACCTGGATTCCGCATTTAATGCAGAGATGCTCTCCATACTGCATTTAATGCTTGACGTGCAAGATCAATTCTGAACCATGCTTTTTGTCCTTTCTGTTAAAAGCAAATCTCGCGTTTTTTCCTCCCGGACGCAGCTTTTATTTCCGCGTCTGGCTTTGTTTCGCCTAGACGCGGATTTTCTCCTGTGGGGACGCAAGTTTCATTGGGTGAGAGGCTTTCCAATGGCTATATTATATATATATATATATATATTATATATATATATATATATATATATATATATATATATATATATATATATATCATAATCCCCATATATATATATATATATATATATATATATATATATATATATATACCCCACTTCTTTCTCTCTCTTGATTTCCTCTCTCTATCTCTTTCTCTTTAACGCGTTGACGCGTTGATTTCCTAGATTCCGGAGATCGGGGATTTCACTATATTTTCTGAAGATTTAGGCGAGTGTTATCGCTTTCTTCTGGACTTTCCCATTTCATCGGTCGATTTGTATTATTCACGATTTGTGTTGTTTAAAACTAACACCTTTTCTGCAGGTACCCTTGCCTTCGGGCCTAATCTCTGGGTACGACCTTTGAGTTTTAAAGTCCTCTGGACTTTCTCTATGCTACGCCTGGTAGGCGACCTAGCGTCAACACTTTACCGCTTACTCTGTTCGAGTGTAATTACCCGTGAGCATGGCTTCCCGTGAGTAGTAGTATAGCGTTCACACGCTTACTGTGACACGTGCACCTAGCTACGCTGCGAGTGGTAACCACGCCGAGCGTGATAGCATTTAGTGTTGTACATTAGCTTCGCTCCAACTTGCTCAGCTCTGCTTGATTGTGCTCAGCTATTATTTTATCACTTGCCAAGTACACACTTGATATATTAACACTTGACATGCTTTTGCTTGATACATACCATCTACATGCTAAAACCTGACACCTGTCTGTATCACTTGTCAACTGTTGTGTCATCACCTGACACCTGACTTGCTACTTGACACTTGCTTCTTATTATGACATGACTTATCACTTGCCTCCTGACATATTAATACTTGACCTGTGATTATCACATTTACGGGAATACTATACTTGTTATCCTGCATTACATGCAGTGACTTGAATCTTGTACTCGTTATCCTGTATTATATATATACAGTGACCTGAATCTACCGTACTTATGTACTCCTGACTCCTGATCATGTCTTGCACCTGTTATTCCCGTAAATTGACAATTACATAATAAATCATAAAAAGGAACAATTTGCATCGGGTCGGGGGAAACTTGCGGCTATCAATATATGTTCGTGTTTACAGTGGTACTAGCTATGTTGTGCAACTAAAACTTTCGGTCTGACCTGTGGGCCTCCAAGCGACCGAGGGGAGTGCTGGCTCCCTCCTTCCTGGTACTATCTTGATAAAGGGCATTCTATAAAACCCTCCTGATCGCCTTGCGGCAGGTTCCGTCCACCAAGCAGCAGAACAATCCTGGGCCGTGGTCCCGGTATGTACGGGACCCACTGTAAACATTGTTCATTGATACCCCCGTTGGTTTCCAATAACAACCTTGCTTTACTCATATGTGGATATATGTGCGCTGGGACGCTAGTTCACATATCTAGACATCAGGGTAAAACGAGTAATAATAATAATAAAAGATGCCAGCTACGAATCTGTAGTATGTCTTGCCATGATTGCTTGTATCGGATTTTACTTCGGCTTTCTGGTTTTATGATTATTATACTATGCCTGCTTACTTCCTGCTTTCTACTTGTATTCTATCCCGCCTATCTCCTGCTCTTATCTGATCATACTATGAGTCTTCCCTACTTGATATCATATGATGTATATCTACTTACTCCTGCATGCTTGTGCCTATGACACGGTTTTCATGTTTATGATCCAGATTTATCGATACACATGTGCTTATCCATACTCGCCATCTGGCTTTCGCATCACCACTCGCCGGGGAGTTCTGACTCCTCTGGATCCTCATGTCCAGGTCTTGGAGCTTGGAGCGTGTGGATTTTCCCAGTTGCTGATCAGAGTGACGCAGCGGTAGCGTGGATCTCCTGCAGCCCGTCCAGAGCCCCATCCTTCCCGGCCCTCCTGTTTGGCTCTTGAGTTTTCCTGTTATGACTCTGAGCCTCCTTTTGTACTGTTTATACTTGTACATTCTTGTATTCTCGCATTTGCGCCATGTTGGTGACGTAATATTCTTGTAATATTTATCACTTCCTGTGATAACTTTGTAACTGTACTCATGTGTTGGAATGTATAATGCACCACTTGCTTCCGTACTCTGATTCTTGCCTGTACTGATGCTTAGCGTATATACGTAAGGGTATTTCTGACCTGCGTATATACGTCGCAGTAACGTCTCCGTACCCTCCGGAACGGGGCGTTACAGATATATATCTATATTTTTGACATGAAATTCAAAATCGATTAAACTGAAAATCAAAACCAATAAACTTTAAACTTTTGTGTGTGTATGTGTGAACTTGAGCATATCAATACTATCTACCTTTACACAAGATCTAAACATACCAAACTAAACACAAACCAAGGTCTTCTTATAGAACTCCTTCTCCAAGTCGACTCGATTCAAACGCGATCCAACGATGTTGACTCCAACCGAGTACTAGATGCGATCTTGACGCGCGAGCTCTTGAATCACCATGTGTAAGCTCCAAAATTTCTTTGTTGAAGCTATGATCAATGACTGAAACTATTTAAACACAATATTATTAGTGAACTATAACCACATGAGTTAATCATCATCAAAACTAGAGTGATGGGATTCTGGGCCAACAAGATGTGGATTATGTGCTTAAAAAGGTGCTGTCATTTCCTCGAATATACCGTGATATCTAAGTAGTTACACGGGTCGTATCCACAACAAAGGGAAGCGATAGAAGCGTATGTTCGATTTCATTGTTTGTTTTAAGAAATTCTTCTTTTGTTTTAAAGAATATGATCAAAAAACAAAAGAGAAGAAAAAGTGTGAAAGTGATTGTTTGGTGATATTAAAAACAAAGTAAAGGCGATTGGTTCGTGGAAAATGTGAAATGAAAACATGAAGTGAGAAAATAGGAAGCGGTAGAAACACGTTGCTTGAAAAGAACTTAAGAAGAGAAAACGTTTTTTGAAAATTTTAAACGGAAAAAGTAGTGTGGAATGGAAAGAAATGAAATGAAACAAGTTTAGAAAAAAGATTTAGAAAGAAAAGAAGAGAGAAAAATTGATATGCACAGTTTGTTGTAAAAGAGAAGTTTTAAAGGCATGAGAAGAATTATGGCCGACTAATCTACTATGCACTATTAATGTACTAACCTTTTTGATGAATTATGCCTCGATTTGAAATCATTGGCAAAGTATACATCTTGATTCTTCAAGCATAAGGGATAGTTTAATGCATGGAGTGATCTTCTCTAACTTTGTAGTGTCCCCTCAATGGATTATCAGCTCTTGATCAGTACCTAAGTATGGAACATAAGATTGGTGATTCACAATAGAATTCATGCATAATAATATTAGAAAGTTCATTAGACTATCAAGGCTATTGCTTAGCTATCATGAAATAAGAAGCTTGAGTGTAAGAATGTTAGCATGAATAAAAATGACAACCCATCTTCATATTCCATCAAAGCACTTGCCAAATGGCAAGGCATTGAAACAAAGTATGCATGAATCATTTGGGGAACCAACACAACTTTAGCAAGAGAAGTTAGCAATCATTTTTCATTGGGAAACACAACACTTGCAAGAATGTAAGGTTAAAATAGATACATCCAATGAATTTTGAGTCATTCATCCAAAAGTTAGTAGTTAACGATGTTAATGATTAGTTAGCGATTATTAGAAAGCTAGCTAGACAGGGAACGAGAAAGAAAGAAAGTAAACATTTTTACACTAATTATAAGGAAGAAAAGCACGTAAAAATACATGGAAACTAGAGGAAGAAAAGAAGCGAGCTTGCATTTGACTGTCACTGATCAATTATGAAACACTCACTCTCTTTATTTTCTGGTCTAAAACAAGAGAAAAGAAATTACAAAAGAGCTAAATAATTCCAGAGAGAGATAGTCTTAAATCCTTAACCCCCCCTCATCTGATAGCCAGGGGGGAGTATTTATAGGCCTAAAATCCTACCTCCAAGTAATCGCACCCGTTGAAAAATACACAGGCCAACGATCATGATCTTGCCACCTCCTGCGTGTATTAGGAACTGTATTGTCAATGAAGAAAAAGAAGTGACAAAGAATCAAAGTAAAATTATGGCTTAAAATTGTATCCCTTGAAAGAATTTTTTTATTATTATTTTTTGTTCCTCTTCTCGCAGAGAGGTGTGCTATGGAAAATTTGGTTTGATTTTCACAAAAGCCGAATTTGGATGAGAAGAGGAATGCAATGATCTTGAATAGGGATCCTCTGTTGATAGGTAGACTCCCCAAAAAAATACCTCTTGGTTGAGCACTGGTGATTTCGTATCCGATAAAAATCTTGAGCAGGGTAGAAAAAAATGCTCCAGTACTAACTTGCCTGACCCTGCTCCAAAGCTACAGGGTGCGGTCCCGTTAATTTTCAGCCCTCTTTTGCTGGAATTAGAATAGTTGAGAACAAAAGTGGCGAACTTCGCTACCCTCTTCATAGTCGCTTCTCTCTGCGTTGACCGTTCCCAGGTGTTACCTTTGGCATCTTGAGCTACAGTGCTATCTCCAACAGTCAAAGTGTTGGTCGAACGTACTGTGCTCCTGACAGATTCGTTCCTACTGCCCAATTGGATCGGCGACACTCTTTTCGTTCATTTCCGTCACGCCATAATAGCCTCCACGATAAATAATAAAATTAAAAAAAAAAAGAAGCAAGCGAAACACTCTGAAGCACTTGCTTCGCGATGTGAAAAGTCTACTATTTCTCCGGGTGTCTAAGAACCCTCTCTAGGGCACCTCTGGATTGCCATGTTGCTGGGACACCCAAGTACCCATTTTGTGAAGTCCAATTTACAGACCATGGGGCATCGCATGTATGGCTGATCAAACGGGCCAAATTATAAGTGCGTAAACTGCTATGGTGCTAATGCTAGCAAAGTGAAAATATGTGGGCTGTTATGTTGGACTGAGGCAAATTGGGCTTAAATAAAACAAAAAATAGCTACCCTGGGCTTTTAGGAACACGCGTGCATGAGTCGGGCGCTAGAAATTCTTCAGCCCATTTGAGCCGAAAATAGAAGCACGTTATAAGTTTTTAATCTTTTATAGTATTTGTATATTTATTTCTTTATCAAAGACGATTGTCCGCGGCTCAACATTTTTTGATCCTCAAACATTTAAATCAATTTACATATTAAGATCTAAGAAAATTATGGCTCATAAACTAAATTAGGCCTCAGAGACTCGGGGCATTTTTTGTTTAACTGTAAAAGTTTGTACTCACAAGTGGCAGTTGCGACTTACGATTTACAGCATTTGTTTGACCCGTAAATCGTAAAATACACTTACATCTTACTTATAATCCGTTTGTAACAGAGACAATTAATTTTGTGGTCAGACAAATCTCACTTACAGCTCACTTACAGTACAATCAGTTAATTTTGTAGTCATCTAAATATTAATTGCGGACAGTTAATTGTAATTAAATTATTTTTTATTAAATTAATACTTTTAAATTATGAGATTTTTAATTATTAGATTAAACATAATTACTAAATTAATTTTCTTTACAATGTATTCTACTTAATTTTATTTTTGTAATTAGTAATATTTAATATAAAATTTAATATTTTTTTATTATTGTATTAAAATTTTAATTATTAATGTTTAATATATTACTTTTTGTAATATATACTATTTAATTTTATAATTATTTAATATTCAATATTTTTAATATTTGCCCATTTTTAGTATTTATTGACATTTTTAATATTTTTAAATCATCAAATCGTTAATTTTGTGGTCATTTTTTCCACTCACGGCTTACACGTTAAAACAATCAAACATCGAAAACACAATACATTTTCACACTTATAATTTTACAATACTAATCAAGTACTGAAAAACTTACTTACATATAACTAATTTAACTTTAAAATAATTTATCACTTATGACTTACAATTTACGTGTTTACTTACGGCAACTAAATAAACCCTATTAGCAGCGATAATCAAGCAATTGGTCCATCTGCTGCATGTGGTGCTCTTTCATATGTGAGTAACAAGGATCTACAAAGATTTGAACTTTTTTCCCTTTAGTTTTATTTCCTTCCACCAATAAAAGTATTTTTCTATTTTTTTTTTAAAGAAAGCAAAGTATAATGGGTGTAGATCAATGTCCAATTAACATTATCCCAACAAGCCAATCCAACGGTCCTGAGTAATCTCATCAGTAACTCCCAGAATTCCTCCATTTGTTAGAGGCAACAGTTCAAGCATCATAATTCATCAGATTCTGCAGGCTAAGCAATTTGGGCTATTTTAAGCCCATGCTGGACTCCTGTGTTTTATAGACAGAGTCACTAAATAAGCAATATGAGATTTTAAAGCTATCTGGCCCGTGAGTCAATTGCCCCGTTAAAATTAAAAAAAACTGGAAAATTTGTCTGTTGTTTCATTGGCTCATTTATTTGGACTGGATTGGGGGCCATGCTCCCAATTCTAAACCAGTTGTTTGCTATGATTTAATGATTAAACTAATTCGGTTCATCTGTGTGTGAGTCACAGATAATAAAAGAATCAATCCCGTATTAATACGTGAACTGAAACTCTTATAATTTCTTATAATATGTGTGTAAAATCCACACAAATAACATATTATAAAAGAATCGATATACGTGTCAATACATGATTAACTCTCAGGGTATTTTTATAAAAAGATTAAATATATTTTTTTTTAAAACTAAGACTTATGTGGTCTTTCAAGGAGAATATAAAAGGTTAAATTACAGAAAACCCCTTATGCTATCCTGCTTCGCAAAAAACTCCCATGAACTATAGAAATGAGCAAAGAACCCCCTTTGAAATATGCCCTAATGCCGTCTCAATTCTGCAATTTACTCAATATAAAACAACACTTAATTTTAGAAACTAGAATAGTTTCGATTATGACAAAATAGATTTTCCTGTCAAGGGAGAGAAAAATATCCGAGTACTCAGGGCGTGTTTGTTTCGCCTCAAAACGCAAGTCGTAAAACTTCTTTTCCATTTTCCGTTATTTGTTTCGCTGAAAAACAAGTTGCAAAATGCAACTCTTCTTTTCCCACTTGCAGTTACTACAGTTAAATTTGTAGCCATGTAAATCTCACTTTTACACTCATATTTTCCCACTTGCAGTTGCTACAGTTAATTTTGTGGTCATGTAACTCTCACTTGTAGTACACTTACAGTTCAAAACAGTTACTTGATAATCAATATATAATTTAATATTATTAAATATTTAATATTTTAAATAGTGTCCAATTTGTTATTTAATTATTTAATCATTTTATATTTTTTATTATTTTTTATTGTTTTAATATTTAATATTTTCTATTTTAATTTTCTATTTTATTTAATACTTTATTAATACTTATTCCATTTTTTATTATTTTATTTAGAGTTAATATTTTATTAATATAACAATATTATACTTTAATATAAAATTACTATATATTTAATTGTTTATTTTTTAATATAAAAATTACTTTATTAATATCATAATATATTTTATTATTATATTAATATTTTATTATGTTAATATTGTAATAATAATTCAGTATATAATACAATAATGATAATTTATATAATTATATTTTACTTTGTTAATTTTATATTTCTATAATATTACAATGATATTATAATAAATTTATATTATAATAATTTTCAAGTATTTTTAATATTATAATATTATAACTATATTTTATTATTGTTGTAAGATTTTTTTAATATTTACATTTTATTAGTATTCTTAAAATTTATTAATGTTCTTTAGATTTTCTTAAAATTTTATATTATTTATTTAGTTAATATTTTAGTAATATTTTACTATTTATACTAATATTTTATTAATATTATTGTTATAAATATAATATTAAGATTATTAATTTTTTATCTCAAATTTATTAATACAATTTAATTTGCAATCGTAGATTTAATTTAATAGTATTTATAATATTTAAATCACTGCTACAGTTAATTTTGTGGTCAACTTTTCCACTTACACTTTTACATTACCAATCAAACAGCGTAAAACACAATATACTTTACCATTTACACTTTCACTTTATCAACCAAACACCGTAAAATATAACATACTTTACCATTTACACTTTCACTTTATCAACCAAACACCGTAAAACACAATATACTTTTCCATTTACACTTCTCTTTATCAACCAAACACTGTAAAACACAATATATTTTCTCTGCTATAGTTCACTTTTTCCATTCTCATTTACGACTTACGACTTGCGACGTTTTGCAATGAAACAAACAGGCAATCACATCCAAAAGAACTACATCCCTTTGCAGTGCTTGCACGGAAACATTTTGTTTCTTTCTTCCTCCCTTTCTTTTATTTTTTTCCAATTGCTTTCGTATTTGTCATTTGTGCTTGGATAATATTATCACGTTTCAAATGATATGCTTGTAAGGCAGTGTAGCTACGTAGGTACAAGAGTGCTCAACCGTAAACTTGCAATAAAACAAGCAATACATTTCAAATAAATCTGAATATTACTTTTTGAGAGAAAGGTAGGGCCTTGGCTCTAATTTATTAAAATAATAAAGAATGAAGAGCTAAAGGGGGGAGAGAGCGGGGAGAAGTTACAAGAAAAAAAGAAATACAACAAAGTAAACTAAAGTTACTAGATAACAACACGAAAAGATGACTTTCGACATTTGTGAATTGAGAAATAAGCTTGACAAAAAGACGACATGGTAGAAATCCAGCCTCCGAGCTCTAAAACTAGGGGATGATTTAATTTTAAAAATTCCTTGGCTTCGCTCATGTCAATAAGGCTTATTAATAGAAAAGAAAAAGTACAGCTTGATAGTACGAGATTCTCGTTATTAGGTTCTACGAGAGTGAGACATGCATGATCTAATTGGCGCATCACATTCGTTTATGAGCATCTTTATTCTTTAAAGCCCTTGCATTTCCTTTTCTCATGTTGGGCGTGTTTGGTTGCAAGGAAGTGGGCGGAAGTAAGGAAATGGGGAAGTATAATTGCTCACTTCCCTATCTATCCAAACACCAGAAAAGGAAAATAAGAAAACCCCTTTTCCTTTTTTCTTCTCTCTTTTACACAACCATTTCCTCACTTCCAGAGTGTTACAGTTAATTTTGTGGTCATGTAAATCTCATTTGTAATAAGTCGTAGCATAAAATAGTTAATTTTTTGGTCATGTAAATCTCACTTGCATTCTAATTACAGTCCATTTTTTATTTTTCTTAATTAATTTTTATTTTAATATTATTTTGCGGTCAACTTTGTAGTCAACTTTTCCACTTTCACTTTCCATTACCATTCAAACACCGGAAAAGACATAACATTTTTCAAATCACACTTTTCAACAACATCCAAACACCGAAAAACTTACTAATCAATTCTCAAGTTCCAAAGGGAACTATTACCACTTCCTCACTTCCTTACTTCCTCACTTCCACCCTTAACCAAACAGACGGCCTTTTGTAACCGCCATAAATGTAACACTTCATGTCTCTTTGATAAAACACGAAATGCTAGTTGGATTGATGACATATATTACATGCAACGGCATTTGTACGTATTTTTTAGTATTTCGAAAATTATACAAATAAGAAGAGACAAAATTATTTGGCTATAAAACCATTTATAATTCATTTTTCTCCTTTTAAAGCTAAGAATCATCTGATCTCATTGAAAATTGCTCATGTCAATTTTCAGCGCAAGAGATTATGTGAGCATAAGCATCATAAATTAATAGGTTTAACCCCGAGAAAAATTTAAAGTGTTTAACAAATATAGTTAGAGAGAGAAGCTTTGTCTTTTGAGAGAAGAAGGCATACACTGAAAGTTACACAACCAAAAACTTCAATGAAAAAAATAAATTAATTAAACGAGAAGAAAATGAAATTTTATTCTTCAATATAATAGAAAAGAAAAGAAAATAGTAAAAGTCTATTTTGAAGCAAGAATATGCATGTTGGAATCTACAATGACGACAACCAAAAGTCTGAGGATTGTGACCTGTTTCTCAAGCAGATTCCTCCTCAGTTCCACCAAGCTCCGTAAATGGTAGGCCCATTTGGTGAAGACAAATGTCTGGCCCTTTGAGCCAGATAGGTGACAGTGGGGGCTTAAGATAGCTTATGAAATTTAATGTTAGCTTAATTCTGAAAAACAAAATAAAATAAGAGCGCTTATCTCCTGTTTGTTTGAGAAACAACGGTGGGACCCACCCACTCATCCATATTAGGTTGCTCCTCATTTTCTCCGTCAGTGCGGCAGAATAAGCTCTGCCTTTGAAATGTCACTGTTTGCAGGGCCTGATAATATATATTTTTTATTTAGTTATCCAAACATACCGAGCAAAAAAATCCACGGGCCCACCAATATCAGGCAAAAAATGTAATTTCTGAGTGAAATTTTCTCAAACAAACAAACCCTTATATTGTCACTCTCATTGTCGGCAATCCACTCACAACAAAACAAGAATGGATTCAAATCAAGGGTGGCAACTAGGCCTGTCAATGGGTCGGGTTCGGGGCGGTACATGTGGTACCATACCCGGACCCGTTTACCCAAGAGGTATCATACCCGTCCCGTTTACCCACGGGTCCAGAGGTGGGTTTCCATACCCGGACCCGTTGTACCGCGCGGTCCAGACCCGTTTACCCAGACCCATAACAAAAAAAACATAAACAAATACAGTAACAAAAACACATGAAGAGAGGGAATTTTTTTTTTGTAAAGATAAAGAAAGCATGTTTTAATATCAATAAAAGATGAAATGCAACTAGGTACAAGAGGTGGAGGGAAAATTTTCGATGAAAGACTCTAATAAAGAAAAAAAATTTAAATCAAGGCCCCCAAATTTATTTGGGAAACATAACAATAGAATCACCCACTAATCAACCAATAGTCTTCAACATTTAAAGCACAAAGGGATCATTTACTGATAGAGTCTTGAGAGGGTTTTAATTTTATTAGTATTATTTATATTTATGTTTTGAAATAGGTAAATGGGTAATCGGGTCTGATTCAAGTAAAATCAGACCCATCCCATTTAATGCTCGGGTATACGGGTATCCAGGTATACGGGTATGGGTCCAGAGCAACCCTTTCCATACCCGCTTACTCGGGTCGGGTCCGGGTCGGGACCCGACCCATTGACAGGCCTAGTGGCAACTAGCAAGGGATTGAATCGGGTTCGGGTCCGACAAACCCGATAGATTAAGCAGGGTTCCAAGTGGGCCGGGTTCACAAAAGCTCTTCGCATATCCAATTTGAGATGGGATTCAAGTTTATGCACGTAAATGTGAGCACATAGACTAGTTAGATACTAATAGGGCCTAAACGATGATTATCAATACTCGTTTGCTTGCTCTTGTTTGTTTATTCCTTCCCCTTTGAAGAGGCGCCATTTTTTTTTTAAAAGAAAATAGAAAATACAGGCTATCGGGTTCGATAAAGGAAAAAGAGAAAGTCCAACCACATAGCGGGTCGGATCCTATTTACAGTCCGGGTCAAAATTTGCAACCTTAAATTCAAATTTTGATAAACATCATGGTACACAACAAAAATTTTGGAGTGATGACAATAGAGTTATAGATATCTTTCGTATTAAATTAAACACAGAACCTGCAGCAAATGCCAGTTTCTCTCTTCGCTTTCCAACTCTCTTCTGCTGTTTTATTCCAAAAATAATAATTAAACTTAAAACATTATTAATTTGTGCTTCATTTACTTGATTAAATTCACTTGAATTAATTAATAATACGGCGGACTTGGCAAGGAGCTGGCTCTCATACGTCAGCAGCTCCCCTCAATTTTGCTGTCCGTTGCTTTGGAAAATTTCTTCATGTTCTCATTTGAGAATTTTTTTCTTCTTGTTTTTTCCCCCCTAAATAAACAATAATTATTTGCGTTGAATTTTCCAAACGTCAAGCCTTGGAGAAATGGATCACAAAAAATAAAACTCAAGAGATGTTTTTCGTTTTGGACCTTTAAGGATTCATCTTTTGCGTGTTTTGTTTGCAAGTTGCGTGCATGGTTTTTAGTTTATTTTGAAATTTAGAAAAATATGCTAGGGCTATTTGAACATCAAAGTATATGAGCTGTTGTTTAGTTTGTAAATTTACATGTTGTGAACAAATACTTGCTCATTGACTTGTGAAAACTACATATGAAAGCTTACTAGAAGTGGAGACTGGGGCTCAGAATGAAACTCATTTATTGAGATTGCGTATTGAGACTGTTGATAGTTTGTAGAAGTTGCTTTTGTTGCGATCTGTGAGCACACAATAATTCTTTTTCCCTTAATTAGAGCTTTTCCTTGCTATAATTATCACATTTTCTTAATAACATTACAATAGCTTCGATGTTAGCTTCAAAATTTTCAGGGGAAAAAAAAAATAGTAAAAGATTTGCAAAACTAAGGAAATTGTAGTGGACAACGGTGGACTGGCGAGAATATGAAATTGGAACGTGCATGAATAAATGCAAATTGTCAATCTTCAAGGTGTCATATCAGCGGGCAAAAATGCTGAATCCTATACTTCCAATGTGTTGCGCACTCCCAAGGAGTTTCAGAGACATGCCAATCGTTAAGATTAGCATTTCAATGTCTAGTCCGTCACAAACTAATTAGCACGAATAAAAGATACAAAGGAGAAAGCGAGAACAACTAATTCAGCGAGGTCCGACAGCTTGTCCACATCCTCAAGTCAAAAATAAGAAGATTTTATTCAGCCAATAGAGTTACAAGGGTTACAAAGATCATCATAAAATTAATCTAGAGAAAAACTACACACTGGGCCATAGAAATCTCACAAGTAAACTAAGCTCATACAATTCATCTTTCAAGGTTACAATCAACTGGGACAATTCCCCTTAATATATAGACAGAGTACTTATGAAAAAAGAAACTAAAAACTCTGAAATCAGATCAGAAGCAAAATCAAATCCAAATTTGAAAACTGTAAGAACCCGCAGTTGTCGACAACTCTATAGGCATGTCGACAGACCGATCTAACCCAACTTTCAGGTTAGTCACCTGTCGACAGACCGAGCAACAGCTGTCGACAAATATATAATGACGGTCGACAGACTGGGCAACAGCTGTCGACGGCTATACAACGGCTGTCGACAAACTGACTAACATTGCTTCTGCCTTGGCGTATCCGAGTATCTACTGTCGATAGCTTCAAAAACCTGTCGACAGCGACCTTCAACTGCTCTTTTTTCTTCTTTCCGCTGTGGACCTCGTGCACGTCGAATTTCAAATATCTTTGAGCTATCCAATTGAGTTTGAAACTCAAACTTTTATCTTCTCCGCCATAATTCTCCACCTCAGTGAAGATTTTTCAAATCTGAGTCAAAAAAACACCAACGCATTGCAAATTTTAGGTCAGAAACTGGCTACACCATTACGTCTGTATATGTACCTCCTGCCTGAGAGATTATACCCCACGTAGTTCATCCAAACGAACTCCGAAAAACTCAATCATCCACCGATATTGATTCTGCATAATGAACCCAAACTGACCGAGTCATGAATCTCACCACCTCGGTCGCCATAGAGAACAACAACATTCAGTTTGAGCTGATCTACCTCACCAACTTGAGATTCACGCTTCTTCATATACTTTCGTGGATTCATCTTATTTCCTTTCACTGCAATTAAATCATCCTGCTCAACATCCAACAAGGCTACGCGATTTCCACCTGACGAGATCTCAACTTATACTGAACCAATTAGAGACGGTGGAGTAACATTAACCTCCACCAGCCGTGATATATCTTTGGTCTTCATTCTCTCCACCTGCTGAAAGGCGACAATAATGAAGTCTCGTCAAATGTGACATACCTGCTCAACACGATCTTCATGTTTTCAGAGTCTCATAACTAGTAGCTTTTCAACTGTCTTTTAACTCCCAAAAACACAAAATCTTTTTCTTGCAGATTCAACTTGTCGTTTTTGACACTGAAGTAGGCTGGACATTCAAATACCCACAACAAATCATAATCTTGAGCAACCCCCCGAGCAAATATTCAATAGAGTTTTACCTCGTATAGCAGTCGACGACAATCTATTCATGAGATAGTTAGCATACAGCAAAACCTTAACTCAAAACGACTTGTCTAATTTTGCATTGGATCTACATTATCTACATTAGACAACAAACGCAGAATTTTCTCCAGCAAAGAATGTTAGCCACCCCATATTTTCCAACTGTGAAGTGAATACCAATACCATTGTTCTAGTCAAATCACAGAAATTAATTATTACACTCTCAATACAACTAAATTGGAGCACCTTAGTCTTCCTGCTCGTCTGTTTCTCCATCAACTTCTTCAAATTAACATATAGACAGAGAGCTCACGAAAGAAGGACATAAAAAAACTCTGAAATCAGATTAAAAATGAAATCAAAATTCAATTTGAAAAATGCGAGAACCCGTAGCTGTCAACAGTTTTATAGGTCTGCCGACAAACTGAGCTAACCCAACTCTCAGATTGGTCTATGTCGACAACATGAGCAAAACCCGTCGACAAACTGAGCAACAACTATACAACGACTATTAACAGACTAACTAACATTACTTCTGTCTTGACGTATCTGAGTATTCACTGTCGACAGTTCAAGAGTCAGTTGACAACGATTTTCAACTGCTCTCTCTCTCTCTCTTTTTTTTTTCACTGTGCACCTCGTGTGCGTCAAACTCCAAATGTCTCTGCGTTATTCAATTGAGTTTGAAAACTTCAATTCCCATCTTCCCCATTACAGAAAGGTTATAAGCATTAAAAACTCGAATAAGGAACCGCTAATAGCTTGAAACTGAGAAACAAAAAAATTGTTCTCCGATGAACCCATGAAGCGGGTGATTGGATTACGTGTCTACCGCCTTTTATTAAAAAAAAAATTGATATTCTTTTTCTACTAATTTTCTCCTGTACAGTTTCTCTCGCCTTCTCCCTGTCTCCTGTTCGTTACCAAACACCGACATCTCCCAGGCGCTCAAACTTAAATAATCCAAATCTCTTTCGAATTTCGACATTAACATCCAAAATACAAATTCCTTCAAATTGCATAAACCCCCTCCCATTTTGTTTTATTGGCATCCGACCGCTAACTCGGCATATTAACGTCTCCCTTCATCTCTCCCCTCCCATTACTCACCGCCCTCTGTCTTTCCCCCCGTCGTTTCCTTCAATAAATCTAGGGCTATATTTAGGGTTTCAGTTTTCCCCTCTCTCTCTCTCTCATTCCCTAAATCCCTCTCTTCTTCATCCTCAATCCCGATCTAAGGTTAGGGTTAGGGCTTCGGGTTTCCCCAACCCCTCCCCGACAATGAGGAAATCCAAGCTCGAATCCTTCGCCTTCGTCTCCCTCAACAAGCACCGATCTTTCCTGATCCTTTTCGCCCTCGCCTTCGTCTACCTCCTCTTCCTCCTCTCCCAGTTCCCCTCCCTCTCCCGCCCCTCCACCGCCGCCGGCGACGGCCTCCGCAGCGAGGAGGAGATCGAGGACAAGTTCGCCCCCAAGCGCCCCTACCACCTCCTCCTCAAGTCCTCAGCTTTCTCCACCCCCCAAACCCGCCACCGCCACCGCCTCCTCCGCCCCCAAATCGTCGCCGCCGCCGTCCCGGACCGGGCCCTACATCTCCGGCCTGAGGTTCAACGAGTACGGAGCCGATACGGCCAAGCACAACTTCTCCGAGCTTCACAAGGTAGCGAGAGCGGCCTGGGACCTCGGCCGCGTCGTCTTCCGAGAGGTCAAGAATACGAATTTTTCGACGACTGCGACTGAGAAGAGCCACCCGAAGGAGGATGAGTCGTGCCCGCACTCGATAACGATGACCGGGGACGAATTCAGGGGAAAAGGGAGGGTGATGGTGATCCCCTGCGGGCTGACGCTTGGGTCCCACATCACGTTTGTGGCGAGGCCGTATCCGGCTCACGTGGAGTACGACCCGAAGATAACTGTGACGAGGGAGGGCGATCAGGGGGTGATGGTATCACAGTTTATGATGGAGCTGCAGGGGTTGAAGACGGTGGACGGAGAGGAGCCGCCGAGGATCTTGCATTTCAATCCGAGGCTGAAGGGCGATTGGAGCGGGAAGCCGGTGATCGAGCAGAACACGTGCTTTCGGATGCAGTGGGGGACGGCGTTGCGGTGCGAGGGGTGGAAATCGAGAGCTGACGAGGAGACAGGTACATTCAATCATTTCACGAATTTCAAAAAGTTCATTTCTTTTTTCCCTAATGGAACTCTTGAGTTTTGATGAAAATTGGTTTTTGTTTGAAATTTTTGGCGATGCCGTTTAGTTGTGTAGTTGTTTTGGGTATTGGGTAATTGGTTTCATTGTTCATTGATTAAAAGGGTAATTTTTAATACGAGTACATGAACTTTTTGTCAAAAATATGATTTTTTTCTTTTCTATGAATAACTTTATTTCATGTGAATAATGAATTCAAAATCTGAATTTGTTAGTGGTCTCGAAAAATTGTTACCAGACATTTCAATTTTGATTAGTAGGTGGCCAGTCTTAATTTTGATGTTAGGGACTGTTTCTGCAGATGATAGGCTGGTGAAAAGGACCGTTGTTACCATAATCCCTTTTTATTTTAGTAATCAATGGAGGGAGGGGGGTGGGGGGGTGGGGGTGGGGAATATAGTTTTATTTATGGTGAAAGATTGCAATTTTGATATAAGCAAAGGATCTTTAGTTCTAATTCTGTTGTGAATGTGCTCTGGATATTCTTGAGGGGAATTAAGGATGCAACCCCCCGGTGGCTAATTAGTAATTTTTACGTGGCAAATTGACTTTACAGTTGATGGGCAAGTGAAGTGTGAGAAGTGGATCCGGGATGATGATAACCATTCAGAGGAGTCTCAGACAACATGGTGGTTGAACCGATTAATTGGACGAACAAAGAAAGTCGCATTTGATTGGCCATATCCTTTTATGGAGGACAAACTGTTCGTTCTCACATTGAGTGCTGGTTTGGAAGGCTATCATGTCAACGTGGATGGGAGGCATGTAACATCTTTCCCCTATCGCACGGTAAGCTTTCAAGTTTGGTGATTATGGTTTTTCTTAAAACTGCATAACACAACTACTTATGAATTATGGCTTGCGGTTGTCTATAGGGATTTATTCTTGAGGATGCTACTGGTTTGTCATTAAATGGAGATGTAGAAGTCCAATCGGTTTTTGCAGCTTCTTTACCCACATCACATCCTAGTTATGCTCCACAAAGGAGTCTTGAAATGGTGGCTGAGTGGCAAACCCCACCGATTCCGGATGAACCTGTCGAGCTCTTCATTGGCATTCTTTCGGCTGGTCACCATTTCGCAGAGAGAATGGCTGTAAGGAAGTCATGGATGTCAACAGTAAGGAAATCATCCAATTTGGTGGCTCGTTTTTTTGTTGCTCTGGTAATCATCTAATCTTCTAAGCGGTATAGCCAGGTATTATGTTAATATTGCTTGGAAATTATAACTAATAACATTTTCATTCCTGGCAGCATGGAAGAAAGGAAGTGAATTTGGAGTTGAAGAAAGAAGCAGAGTTTTTTGGTGACATTGTGATAGTTCCCTACATGGATAGTTATGATCTTGTTGTCTTGAAGACTATTGCCATATTGGAATATGGGGTAAGTGAATAGTGGCATGTGCCTGTTTGGGTTGAACTTTCAAAGTAGCTTATTGATTTGCTTGAGCTAAAGTTGATCAATCAATTTGCTTTAGCTAGAGCTTTAAGATAGTTGAAATTGTATTTGGTATTGCAGATCCATACAGTCTCTGCCAAGTATATAATGAAATGTGATGATGACACATTTGTTAGAATCGATTCGGTGATGAAAGAAGTCAAGAAAATTCCAAGTGATGCAAGCTTATATGTGGGGAATATTAACTACTACCACAAGCCCCTGCGCACTGGGAAATGGGCTGTGACACATGAGGTATCTTTTGCTTGTTTGTCTTTTACTTCCCTGTTTGAAATTCTATATAGTTCCATTTTTCTCTCTCTATATATTTTTTTAACATGTGATCTATTATTATGTTATGTGTAACTGATAAAAGGATAGGACACGCATCTCATCCTAGTCCCAATTTCATTTTCAGAATTTTTTTTTAGGGTGTATTATGTTGCATAGGCCGTGATCAGGATGTGGGACCTAAAAGAAAAACTATCCTCTATGCATGCTCTATCATGGTCACTAGTAAGTGGGGAAAATCTTTAATGATTTGGAAATAAGCTAAAAGTTCTCCTTGTTTATTTTCTTTTTCATTCACTTTCTTTCATAGACCAAACTGGTTTTGGTTAGTTACCTTCCTCCCTTGACTTTGGTTAGACTAAGCATAGCTTGAATGCTACTATTCTCTCTCTCTCTCTCTCTCTATATATATATATATATATATATATATATATATATATATATATATATATATATAGGGGTTACTGTACCTCAGCCTGCAGGCTGAGAGAGTTTATCAGCCTGCGGGACGTGGCTGAATATATGCCACATATCGTCCGCAGAGTGTAGGCGCCAAAAAAATCAAAAAAATCCCGCTTAAACAATCGTGAAACAAATTGACAAAAATACCCTTTTTTTAATTCTAAACTGGAATAAAGTCATCAACAAACAAAATTTACCTAAAAAAATTTCAGTTGAATATATCTACAGTTATAAAATTCGTAATTCTACTACATCAAAAAATATAAATAAAAAAAAATTTGGATCAACATAATGTAAAATAAGTAGAAGCATTGAAAATTAAAAAACATGCCATGATCGCAGACTTAATACAATATAACTTTTTATATGACGACTGCGACACAAGTCGCAGTCTCTTTCTCACTATATTAACTTATAAGCTCTTTTCATTACATATGAAACTGCAACTGCTATTCTTAAACACTGCGACCATAGTCGCAGTCCTATAAAATAATTCATAATTTATAGGCTGCTGAGACTGTCGCTCTCGTTAAGTACTGCGACCATAGTCGCAGTTCTAATTTTCAGTATAATTAGGACTGCGACCATGGTAGCAGTCCTCAGAAAAAGACTGCGACCTTGGTAGCAGTCCTCAGAAAAAGACTGCGACCGTGGTAGCAGTTCTCATAAAAACACTGCGACCTTGGTAGCAGTCCTCAGAAAAAGACTGCGACCTTGGTAGCAGTCCTCAGAAAAAGAATGCGACCGTGGTAGCAGTTCTCATAAGTACTGTGACTATATTAAAATCATTAAATATCAAATCAGATAAAAAAATTAAAGAAGCATTCAAATTAGTTTCGTGATTTAATAAAAAAATGTTGGCAGTATAGCCGCAGTGAAAAGATAATTGTCACAAAAATTGAATAACGTCAGAAAATATAAAAAAATAATAAACTATACATATTCACTGTCTTTTACCGAAAAAGTAGCTTTTCATAAGGGGTATTTGGTAATTTAACTTCTTTCTATAAGCGGGCCGCAAGTTAATGGGGTGACAAAATTGAGCCACGTCAGCGCAGGCTGATATACATTTTTCTCATATATATATATATATATATATATATATATATATATATATAGACTTGGCTACTTCCGGAAGGATTTGAGCATAAATCCTTCGCACTCAAATTCTACGGTATTCAAATACGTGATCCATTCCGTTGAAGTTGATCTACATTATTTAAAATAACTAAAAATAATTAATCAAGCGTTTTGTAGTTTTCTTATTCATGCATCAAGTAGACACAAAATGGATGGCTGAAAGTAGCATTTTATTTAGATCTATGACTTTAGACGTACAAATTCTTGATCCGACCATTTGATTATGATCTAAACATTTAAAAATTCTCACACCAACTTTTGTTAGATTTCAATATTCTACACTGTTAAACTTAACCAACTCACTATTTTGGCCGTTCATTTTGTGCCTACTCGAATAAGCAAAAAATATTCAGAATACTTGAATTTTTTGTTTTTAAGTACTCTTAACAATGTAGATTAACTATAACGGAGTGAATCTTTAATTTGAATAGCTTAACATTGAATTTGAATTGGAAAGATTCATCTCCATATTCTTCCCAAATGACCCAAGTGTTGTGCGCGCGCATACAGCGCGCGCACACAGCGCGCACACTCTCTCTTTGAAAGGCTTTCGTGTTTTATGTTTATTCTTCATTTCTGCTGAATGCTAAGAATTACCTTATTCTCTATTTCTCTTGAGGCAATTCTGCTATATTTTCTTTTATTGCTATCTATTAAACATACAGTTCATATTGGGCCATGGTGATAGGAAGTTAGGAATGTCGGAACTTTTTCAAGGTTGATTGTCCTTTGGCGAGCATCTTGCTATTAGAATAATTAATTTTGTCTAATTATCGCAAGGCAAGTAAGCTGCAAGTAACATAGGTCAACTGGGTAGTTTGGAACTTCGGATAGGATAACTTTTGTGTGTTAGGGTTCTTGTATTGTTATGTAGGTGGCTTGATTATTGTCTTCACCACTGCCCAAATATACTAGTCTTTAAAGTACTTGGCAGAAAAATTGGTAACCATAACAATTCTGTTGGGATGCTTGTCATTGGCATGCACATGTTTGTGTTACTTGTATATATTTGTCATTCATGCAGAGACGGGTCAAGAGATATTTAGATACTATGTCATTGAGGAGATGGACATTTTGTAAATAAGTCTGTTAAAATTTTGAAAGCTTATGCCACGCAGCTGGATTGCCATGTGGCTCTTAGACAATGGAAAAAATATTAATCATAGCTTATGCAAGGTTTAAGAAGTTTGAAACATTTGTTTTTGTGCGCCAAACTTGGGCAATGATGTTATGTTCTCTGGTTATATTTTATTTGATGTGACTTGTATGAATTCTCTCTCAGTTTTCGTGTAAGTTTATGAGGCTCTCTGCAGCTGCAAATTGCACATCATACTAAATATACCCCCACTAATTGTGTTTTGCTTCTTACAGTTGTTAGCCTGTATAAGCTAAACATGCAAAAGAATTTCTTTCTGGTGGTCTATTTTTTCAGAAATGAAATTCCATGATTTGATTTCAACCATGGTTTCTTGAACTGTATAAGCTTAATGTGCAAAAGAAATGTCTTTCTGGTGTTCTATTTTTTTCAGAAATGAAATTCCATGATTTAATTTCAAACATGGTTTCTTTAAGTAGCATTTGGCTCAAACTTGATCTTTTTTTGTCTATTGAGTAATATAGAGGGGCTGTTTGGATTCAAGGAAGTGGGCGGAAGTGAAGAAGTGGGAAGTAGATTTTTTTTTCTTTTGGAAAATGAGAATTTATGTGTATCTTTTCCGGTGTTTAGTTGGTAGTTGGGAAGTAGAAGTGGAAAAGTATATTGTATTTTTGGTTAGTAATGTGGACATGGAAGTGGAAGTGAGAAAGTTGACCATAAAATAATATTAAAATAAAAATTAATTATAAAAATAAAATTGGACTGTAATTAGAATGCAAGTAATATTTACATGATCACAAATTTAACTTTTTTGTCGTACAACTTATTACAAATGAGATTTACATGACCACATAATTAACTGTAGCACCCTAGAAGTGAGAAAATGGTTGTGTAAAAGGGAAAAGAGAAAAAAAAAAGGTTTTCTCATTTTTGTTTTACAGTGTTTAGATGGATTGCGGAAGTGAGAAATGACACTCCCCCACTTCCTTACTTCCGCCCACTTCATTGAATCCAAACAACCCCAGAAGAGTAAACATTTGAGCTTAGAGGCCATTGCTTTTACTACAACCTAAGAGCATTTTTACTTCCGCCCACTTCATTGATCACAAATTTAACTTTTTTGTCGTACAACTTATTACAAATGAGATTTACATGATCACATAATTAACTGTAGCACCCTGGAAGTGAGAAAATGTTGTGTAAAAGGGAAAAGAGAAAAAAGAGGTTTTCTCATTTTTCTTTCCAGTGTTCAGATGGATTGCGGAAGTGAGAAATGACACTTCCCCACTTCCTTACTTCCATCCACTTCATTGAATCCAAACAACCCCAGAGCGTAAACATTTGAGCTTAGAGGCCATTGCTTTTGCTACAACCTAAGAGCATTTTTATTTTGATCTGTGTTTCTAGAAGCTTACAGAGGCTAGCTTATTGTATATGTTCAGTATTATTTAAATGAAAAATACAATGCATTCAGAGTGGACCTTCAATTTTCATCTGCTATGAATTTAGCTTCTGATGGTTACTTCCTCCATCTTTTCTTATTGCATCACCCAACAGCAGATTACTGAAACTACAAGACTTTGTTCAAAATCTGTTGTATACATCTATTGCCTCTGTATGAGTAGAATACCTGAAATAATATGTACAACTAGTGAACCATCAAACTTGACGGCATCGATAAATTAGTTCTTCGTACAAATCATTCTCATTTCATGCGATGATCTTATATATAAATATGATGTAGTTCCTTTAGATAATAATGCATTTATTCACCTTCAACTGTTTACTGAAATGCTGCTACTCTATTTATTTCAGGAATGGCCAGAAGAGGATTATCCACCCTATGCGAATGGACCGGGCTACATTGTGTCATCTGACATTGCCCACTTTGTTGTGTCAGAATTCGAGAATCACACATTAAGAGTAAGTCTGTTCAGCTTGTTATTGTTGAGCTTACCATTAGTCTTATCTATTATTGGAGATTGGCTGGAACAATATGATTATGACTACCACTGAGGCTACGGCCTTTGTTCCCCAGGAAAAAAGAAAAAGAAAAATGATTATAAAGAGAGAGAAAACCCCACACACACACACACACAGAGAGACACACAAACCAAAAGTGTTTCCGTTTTATTTTAATTTAACTTTGCCCTTTATAACAAAGTACTTAACACTTGCGCAAACATGATGCAGCTATTCAAGATGGAAGATGTGAGTATGGGCATGTGGGTCGAGCAGTTCAACAGCTCAAGACCTGTCGAATATGTTCATAGTCTCAGATTTTGCCAGTTTGGATGCATAGAGGACTATATCACCGCGCATTATCAATCACCGAGGCAAATGCTATGTATGTGGGATAAGTTGCAGGAGGAAAGCCACAATGCTGCAACATGAGATGATAGAGATAGTGTAGCAGTTGTCTGTTGCAGCACGGGGAAGAATTTTGCACTCTATGCGGGATAGTTCACCCGATGATATGATGATATCAACGCAGTGAGGCTGGCTCAAACAGTGCTTTACCAGATTCATTCATTAATTTATTTCTTTTCAAAGTTTCGGTAAGAGACTGGTGGGTTGAGGGTAGAGAGCTGTTTTGTACATGTTCAAAAGAAAAGAAGAAGAAAAATAAGGGGAGATAGATAATGCTTATGTATTTGGGGTAGTTGTAGGGGCTGTGAAGAAAACCATCAGTTTCTACATGATGGTATAGTTTTTCATTCATTTTTCTTCTTCTTGGTTTAAAGGAGAAAAATCTTCCTCGTTTCTACTTTTGTTTTCTGTAAATTCTCTGATGAAGTTGGAATTCTATATACTTGAAATCTTAACAGCATTTTCTCTGGCTCCTCCTGGCTCGTGTTTTTTGAGGGACACTGATGAGACCCTGGTTCTTGTTCTTTGCTGACTAATTCTTGGTGATTTCATAGCTTTCTTGTTAGCAACACACAAGAGGCCCATGATTTTGTAAATGGAATTCCTCCTTGGATTCTGGTGGGTGGGACTTGTGAATTCTTTGAGACAGTCGAATTCCTTGTTTTTTGTATGGATTTTGGTTTGGTTGGAGTTTTGAATTCGATAGTGAGAGAGACTGATGGGAGGACCACAAGTTAGAACTTCTCAGTTCAAGCTTGGGCCACAAATCTGTGTGTTTTCTGTCATTGTTTCTTTCGTTGTTCTGTAACTATTTTTCTTGAGTTTTAAACTCAGACCTCTGACATGTGGACCCCAACGATGACTTCCTTTTTTTTTTTTTCCCCTGTCTTAGTTGGTTTATATAGTTCGATCTTGAACTTGAGACGGTTGTGTTTGGTTGCAAGGAAGTGGGCAGAAGTAAGGAAATGGAGAAGCATAATTGATCACTTTCCTATCTATCCAAACACCGGAAAAAGAAAATAAGAAAACTCTCCTTTTCCTTTTTTCTTCTCTCTTTTACACAATCATTTCTTCACTTCCAGAGTACTACAGTTAATTTTGTGGTCATGTAAATCTCATTTATAATAAGTTGCAGCATAAAGCAGTTAATTTTTTGGTCATGTAAATTTGACTTGCATTCTAATTACAATCCATTTTTTATTTTTCTTAATTAATTTTTATTTTAATATTATTTTGCGGTCAACTTTGTGGTCAACTTTTCCACTTTCACTTTCTATTACCATCCAAACATCGGAAAAGATATAACATTTTTCAAACTACACTTCCTAACAACATCACACCGGAAAACTTACTAACCAATTCTTAAGTTCCAAAGGGAACTAATACCATTTCCTCACTTCCTTACTTCCTCACTTCCATCCTTAACCAAACAGGCCCTAACGAAGGATTCCTGATTCCATGTGTCGATCAAAAAAAATATTTTAAAAATCTTATTTTGAGATTTTGGAGTCGGCTGCATAAATCTCGTATGATTCATTTCAAAGACAACTAAAAACGATATTGAGAAACTGTAGCCAGATGCAACAAACTGACACAGATTGAATTGAACAGATTGAATTGAGATTATGAGACCATTATCCTCTTGAGATAACAAATAATTAAAATAGAATCAGAATCCTCACGAGAACCTAAATTTGTTTTCATATTCGAGCATGTACCGTGAAGGAGGAGATCCTAATGATGAGCATGCCCATTTCGACAACTCATTTTTGTGTGAACCCACATGCTCCCCGTTGGCGTGGGGCCACAAACTTTTGATGCCCTTTTCAGATAAGTACCACACAAAAAGGCATTATTCTTCGAATATTATTATTTATTACTTTTTTTTGCGCGTGGGCCCACTGTAACCATTTTGATCTCTCTTCATATATCCTTTTCAGAATTATAAGTGCCGTTTTATGTCAGGCGGGGGCGCGGATGTATTGGGAGTGACCCCTAAAAATATATAAATTATGGATTCTGTTTTTTTTTCTCAGCATGCTCTTCAATTTTTTCACTTTTGCAATTTTATCCAGGTTGCTTTTGCAAATGAAGGCCAATTATCTCTTCACTTATTCCACAGTTATACTTTGGTATGAGCTAGTAATTACATTTAATTTTCTATTGAATTTAAGTCACTCATAAATTATGCAAATTCTCTTTATTTATCCTACAATTATACTTTGGCATGAGGTAATGAATTAGCCAGTAAAATGTTTCTACTAAATTGAAAATCACCCATAATCGTGTGAACCAAATATTTAGTATTTGGACAAGAGATCATAGGATAATAATATCACATATTTCAATCTATTCAATTACTACAAATACATCCACCAGACAGTAAATTAAAATTCATTGAAACTTATCCCCACAATTTGAAGATTAAAAAAAGGTCCTAAAAAGGTTGGAGGAAATTATCTATGTAATTTACTCCATGTTTTTCTTTGCTATTTACATACTCAATCTTTAGTACATTATCAAAGTAATATTTGATGGGCAAATCTTGAAATATATTATTTATTGTCGAGAGTACTTAAAATGATAGGTTGAGTCTCTCTTGGTGGCCTAAGTTGGTGGAGGTGAATGTTGCCACCCAATTTGGACACAAAAATAAAAGGAAACTTCAAGTGGAGAAGCATTGCCCTTTTTTTTTCTTGGTTGGATGTGAATGGACAAGCACAAACACAATGCAACATCAAAAAAATTGGGTCCATACTGAGGAGCATACAAACACAACATTGGAGAATGAAAGAGACAGGCAAATTTGCTTTCTCTTTGTGTGCGCAAAAAAAAGAAGTGAATTGGAACATAGAAGTATCACTTTTGAAAAATATGATGTTTTGTACAAAACCTATTAAGCCGAAATAATACAATTAACTATTTTCAAAGTTTTTAAAAAAAAAATTAAGGCCGTCGCCTATTTTTTGAACCTAGGACCTCTCATTTTCCAGTCCAACATTTCAACCGCTGAGCCATGTCTCAATAGCTTTATTTTCATTTTTCGATCCAAAGAAGGAACAGAGAGGCTTTAACTAGTTTATTATGATTTTGTTTACTTTCCCTCTCACAATAGTCTCATATCCTTCCTTCTTGTAGGCCCAAATGTAAGCTCACTGATATTATTTGCTTATACTTAGATTTTTGACACATGTATTGCACAATCAGAGTTCGAGAAATCTTTGTAATGGAGAACTTAGAGTATAGAATTGTTCTTCAAAGTGTAATTACAAGGATTTTTATCTGTAGGTGATGGTAATTAGGGGAAGGATAAAAAACTCTAGTACAACTTTTTTCTTTTTAGTTTGGGTCTTGCTAATGAGTGTCCTTAAGACAGTGATTAACAAGCAATAATCTGAATAGACTATCTTAAATAGGCAAAAGATATAATGTGTCATGCATTGGATTTAGCCAAAACCCATTAGGTTTAGCTTTAATCAGGCCTTAAAAATATATTTGAGAAATTGAATGCATGGGCTGAGCTTGGACCATGCATACCAGGCTTTTTCTACAAATGAATACTTGGTAAGACTATAAACTGGAGGCCCATTAGATTCCCCCGATGAAATGAGGCAGGCTGGGCTAATTTCATCTGAGATGAGCCCAGCAAGAAATTGGAAGTTGAGCAGAATTGTTGAAAGCATCGACACTTGGCAAAGAAATTCAAGACGTGCCTTCAACCATACAACTCAGTGGATTTTGCGCTAGGTTATTTTGTTCTTTTTTAAGATCTTTTATCCAAGCAGCTCCTTGAGAGCACTTCCACTGCTGTCCCCAGGCAAAGAGCACAGTGGACATTTTTTTGCCCAAAAATCAATTAGTTCGGGCTTATGTTCAGGCTCCTCGTGACAGCTTATAACCTACAATGTGAGGCCTGTCACTAATGAGTGTTTAAAATATGCAAACCCCACAATATTGCCCGTGCAAAAAAGAGTGCTATCAAAGTGCCCTAAATGCCCACAAGAAACCTCATATTTCGCTTTATCGTAGCATATTAAAAAAAAAAAAAAACTATTTTCAAAATTAGTTGAAACATCCGTACCTTTTTAGTTTAATGGATTCATCGGGATTGATTTTCACATAATCCCCTGTGATCGAAGTTATAGAAGGACTCTTTTAATGTACTCTTTTTTTATTATTATTACAAGTTGCACAAACTATTAATAATGCACAGATTACCGTTTTCTATACATCTCAGTCTGAGCCAGCGAAGCACCGATACTAAAATTTGAGTACAAAAAGAACGCATAAAGAAGGGATGGTTGAATCTCAATTAAAAACTGTAAATAATATTTAAAAAAAAAATCTGATAACCCAATCTGACGATTTAGACATTATTTAAGGTTTCAAAATTGAACCTGAAAACCTTATCAAGTCCTTATCGGTACGGGTTCGGATATGAGCCCTACAGAATCCAAACCCTGACATAATTTATGTGGCAACATAAACACCACTATTGTATTAGTAGTCACAGGACTCACAACAGAAGCAATTTAAAAAAAAAAAAAAAAAAAACATTAATATGAATATAACTATGAACAACCACTACGAAAAAAGAAAAAATGATTGGCAGTTGAACAAATCTATTTAAGATCGAAATCCAATCTGAACCCCACAAGGACGAAGATATTTCAACCCAAACGTTAATATTACGTGAACCTAGATCCTCTATAGAGATCATACCAATAAGATCCTAACAGAAAAGAGGTCAAGAGGAATTGCGGACAGATGTCGCCTTCTCAAGATGTCTCTGTTCCGGTTCAGGCCGGAGCAGTTATGCATCAGACCGGCTAGACCAAGGGCAGGACGTGGACCATTCACAGGGAGGCTCCTTTCAGCCTGTAGGTGTTGGAGGGCTCCATTATGGGTATAATATCAATGAGGATCATCTTAGGTAAGTGGTGGCCCAGGGTCTTAAAAGAGTTTTTTCAAAATGACCTCTTGCATTTCTTGGGCCCGCTACTCCCCCATGGGCCAAGTAGCAGGTCACCTGCGGTTGTCAACAATTTGGTTGACAGGGCCGGAGGTCAGGGAGAGGCGGTCGCAGCCGTTAACAACGAAAAGTCCGGATCTTTGAAAGCTCAGTGCGAGCCAGTGGTGGTCACACTACGGAGCAGTGAGTTGGACGAGAGCGAGGGGGTGGTGGTGGTAGCGGGTTGGGGGACAACCCTAACACAGGGGACTCTTATGAGCGGCAGCAGCTTGGGGGCAGTGAGTCAATTTCAGAGCTTTTGCCCAACCGCGTAGAGGTCGGCGCATAAGAAGTTCATTGGCACGGGGTAATCATACAGTCCGAAAGAGCCCGAGACAACAACTTCTTTGGGGCGACAAATGCTCGGTCAGCGATATGATCAACCGTGCCATTAGTTCTCGGACGCCGAAAGCAGGTACTACTCTATTCCCATTTGTCAGTGTATATCTGATGATGCTTGGCTTTTGATTGCTAATACCATTGGTCTAAGAGTCGGTAGTGATCAAGTAGATCAAACTTTTTTCCTTAAAATGGTTAAAGGATCTGGGAACACTGGGCTTAATAAGACGGATTGGGGTGCACACGAGTTGCAGTGGAGACCAGGGGGAGTTATCTTTTAATGAGAAACCTGGGGCTGAGTGGGGGGAGTACACGGTTGACCAATGATAGTCCTTTTCTGGAATGTGAGGGGGCTGGGTAAGCCGACCAAGCGTCGTATGGCTATTGATACTGTGGTAGGGGCTAAGGCGGATATAGTTTGCTTGAGCGAGACTAAACTTACAGTACCATCTTCCAGAATCTTGAATGCATTAGGTCAACACAGGATCGATAAGTGGTATTGCAAAGATGCAGAGGGTGCCTCGAGAGGGATTTTGATCGGCTATGACTCTTCTCTTTTCAGCTTGGAGGAGGTCTGGATAGGGATTTTCTCTCTCTCCCTTGTTCTTAAGGGTCGAAGAGATAATTTTTCTCAGGTCATCACCTCTGTGTACAGGCTTAACAGAAGAGCTTCCCGACCAGCATTCTAGGAAGAGATCATCTTTCTTAAGCAGAGATAGAGTCTGCCGTGGATTATTGTTGGGGGGGGGGGGGGACTTCAATATTACAAGATACTCCCATGAATGGAAAGAGGGGAAGGGAATGGTCATGACCGTATAGAATTTAACTCTGTCAGTGATCGGGTCGAGCTGATGGACTTACCTATCAACAACGTTCATTCACTTGGTCTAATCTTCAGATAGACCAATTCTCGGTAGACTAGATAGGGTTCTTGTCTCAGCAAATTGGGATTCTATTTTCCATTTGGCTTCTTTGCATTCATTGCCGAGGCCTACATCCGATCATGTTCCGTTGCGCCTGGACACATGTGAGAACTCGGTCCCTAAAAGCAAAGTTTTTCGTTTTGAAAAGATGTGGCTTGATGACCCAAGCTGTGGTGTGGTCGTCAAGAAAGCTGGGAGAGACTGGTACCGCGTTTGGATGCTGCGATGTTCTAGCCACCAAATTGAGGAGGCTTAGGAAGGTGTTGCGGAAGTGGGAGAAGCATTTTTTCGGTTCCATTCTTAATAATAAGAAGGAACTTTAGCCCAGGTAGATACCTTGGAAAGAATAAAAGAAGTTAGGGATCTAGATCAAGTCGAATTGGCAAACTTGCAGTCTCTTCGGTTAGCTATATAGGAAACCTACAAAAGAGAAGAGATCATGTGGTGGCAGCGGGCTAGACTCGAGTGGATCAAATAGGGGGACCTTAACATGACTTTCTTCCACGAGACAGCTGACATGAGGAGAGAAAAAATTGGTTCAGGTTTTTTCGAGGGAAATCATCGAGCAAGAAGATCTTATTGTTACAATCTTTTGGGAGCACTACAAGAATTTGTTCGGCTCGAAGGCCAGCTTTAGGGTGCCTGGGTATATCCGGGCTGTCTTTTTCGGGCAGAAAGGTATGCTGGCAAAATAGCTGGACTCAACAAATCTTTATCAGAGGAGAAAATTAAAGCGGACGTGTGGGGATTGGGGGCAGAGAAAGCACCGGGATCATATGGTTTTCCAGTCTTTTTATACATGATATTTTGGGACATCATTAAGGCGGATGTGTTCAAACTTATGGAGTGCTTGCATGCTGGGACTGCAATTGGATAGACTTAATTACGCGAGTGTGGCTTTGATCCCTAAAAGAGACGAAGCCAAGGAAGAGGGGGACACCATACCTATTTAGCATCCTAAATGCATCAGTGAAGATCGTCTCTAAAGTTTTTCGCCAACATACTTAGTGAAGTTTTGGGGAATTGTATAGATGATAATTTGTCTGGCTTTTTGAAAGGCAGGAGTATATTGGAATCTGTAGCAGTAGCGTAGGAGCGATTCAATTCACCAAGCGCAACAAGGTTCTGAGTTATATGTTGAAACTGGATTTTGAAAAAGCTTATAACACAGTGGAATGGGATTGTATCTTAGAAGCCTTGCAATCTTGGGGTTTCCTATGTTCATGAATTACCTGGATTACTTTGTGGTTGAGTTCAGCAAAGGTGACAATTATGGTGAACGGTATTAGGGGGAAGGAGATTGTTTGTAAAAGGAGGCTGAGGCAAGGGGATCCCCTTTCCCCCTAATCTTCATACTCATTGCTGATGGTCTTAACAACATGATAGTCAAGTGTAGAAAAGAAGGAATGTTGAAGGGGCTGGGGTGCAGAGATGAAGCGAATGGGGTTACCAATTTGCAATATGTGGATGACACGCTATTATTCGGTATTGTTAGCCTTCCTCAGGCCTTGGTCCGGAAATGGGTGTTGAGGTGCTATGAATTATAGTCAGGCTGTAACGCCCCGATCCCACGGTACGGGGACGTCACTGCGACGTATATACGCAGGTCAGAAATACCCTCACGTATATACGCTAAGTATTAGTACAAGCAAGAATCAGAGTACTACAAAGCGTGGTATTCATTCATATGCCAACTTAAGAAGTACAAATTACAAAGTTATCACAGGATATGATATACTATTACACAATACATGTGTCTTATATCACAACCATGTCCAAAAGTACGATTTACAATATGAACACAAGATGCTCACGAGTTGGATGAGGATCCCGTGAGTCGAAGAGAAAAGTCTGGCACGAGAGAAACCGAACTAGTCGGCCTGCTCAACAAGGAAAGCTTGATCTTCTGTGGACGGCTCCACTTCAATCCAAGCTCCGGAACCTGAACATACAAATTCAAGGGAGTCAGGACCTCCCAAACAAATGATCAGGTTACAGCCGAGCGGCAAAGAGACAAGAGCAGGAGAGTTGGAACAGTATAATAAATATTCAGCCAGCAAGTAATGGAAGCACAACAATTTAGAGTTGAAAAGACGTTGTACAAGTTTAGGTTACGGCTCTATGAGACTAGTACCTCGAAGGAATAATCCAAACAAGGAAACCCTCATCTATATACTTTATCTCATGTCCCCGTAATCCAGGCGTGTACAACGGATCCACAGTTAGCGTCTTTTATTATTATTACTTGTCTTACTTTGATATCTAGCTATGTGAACTAGCGTCCCAGCGCACATAGATCCATATCCGAGTAAAGCAAGGTTGTTATTGGAAACCAGCGGGGGTATCAATGAACTATGTTTACAGTGGGTCCCGTGCTTGCCCGGGACCACGGTCCAGGGTGTTCCGTTGCTTGGTGACGGAACCAGTCGCAAGGCCTATCAGGAGGGACTTATGTATGCCCTTTATCATGATGGTATCAGGAAGAGGGAGCCAGCACTCCCCTCGGTCGCCTGGAGGCCCACAGGTCAGACCGGATAGTTTAGTTGCACAACATACCTAATACCACTGTAAACACGAACATATATTGATAGCCGCATATTTCCCCCGACCCGATGCAAGTTGTCTCATTTTACGAGTTCTTTAGATATTTATCAGATTTCGGGAATGAGCAGGAGCAAGTCAGGAATATCAGGAGTACAATCGTACTATCACTTAATCAAGTTATAAAACATGATGTCCGGTTTTCATTCCCATTATCATGATAATTATAAGAGTCAAGTGTATCATGCCTGGTGTCAAGAGATAGCATGGCAAGAGGTGATATTCGTCTGGGAGTAGCAGACGCGAAAATAGCAGACGCGGGGTTCGCGTCGCAAAGGTGCCGCAAACGCGAGGTCTGCGTTCAAGTCAGGACGCGAGGTGAACGCGGACGCGGACATGGGTTCTGCGTCGCGTTAATGCAAGAAGAACATCGACATGGGCATAGCAGACGCGAAAGTAGCAGACGCAGGGCTCTCAGACGCGGGGATCGCGTCACGAAGGTATCAAAACGCGAGGTTCGTGACCTGCGTTTAAATCAGGGCATGAGGAGAACGCGGACGTGAGTATAACTCCGCGTCATGTCAATATAAATAGAACACAGACGCGAGCTTTAGCTTTGCGTCGTCGATACAATAACGCGAAGGCCGTGTTAAGGAAATGCCTAGACGCAGGAGGTAACTCCGCGTCTAACAGTACAGCCACACCGCACGACATAAAATACAATAATAAAATGAGTTTACAAGTCCATGTCTTGGCGAGTAAAGTTACTCGCCTAAAACTGATACTTGAAGCTTTATGCGTCCGAAATGATCTTTGTCGCCGAATATCACTAAATCGATCACCGAATAATCGCGAACGATTACCGGAAAGATCTACGGTGATATTACCGACGAAGAAAGCTCGGCCCCAATCCAAAGGAGGGTACCGGCCTTAGCCTTGCCGATGATGAAGAGGAGCACGGCCCCCAATCCAAAGGAGGTGGCCGGCCTCAAGAAGATGATGGTGTGGTGGTGGTAGTTTGGAGAAGGTGAAGGCTTTGGTGGTGTTTTTGGAGTTTGTGGTTGGTTTAATGGAGTTGAAGGAGGAAGGAGATGAAGGTAGGAGGTTGTAGTGGTTGTGGTTGTGGTGGAGATGAAGGAGGAATTGGTGAGGTGAAGGCTTCTCTTGGTGGAGGCTAAGGCTTTGGTGAAGTGAAGTAAAATGAAGGAGAAAGGAGAAGGAAGTGTTTATATAGGATTTGGATTTGTAAAGGAGATGTAAAAATGGAAAGAGGGGGGTTTTATTTGTAAAATGGGAGGTGAGGTGGCTCTCTTTGCCGACCTTGGTGATGGGAGAGGGATTTGAGTGTTTTGGGATATTTATTTTGTTTGGAGAAGATATTTTGTTTTTGTGGAAAGATATTTTGGTGAAGATATTTTGTGGAAATTTGGTGGAAGGAAAAAAGGAAAGAAAAAGGAAAAAGGAAAAGAAATGAAAGAGGAAGATATTTTCTTGGAAGAAAAAGTGGAAATAATTGGAGTGGCGGATTCCCGGGATTCGGTTGCGGATGCGGAAATCTTTTGGAAAAATACCGAAATCGTCCCGAAATCAAGTATCTCGGAACGACTCACAAAAATCTCAAAAATCGAGAATATTATACTAAGACTCCTGGTGAAATTCGTTTTTAAGAAATTATTTATCATTTTGAAATTAAAAATCCCGGATACTGGCCAATACCGACTCCGGTGGAATTTTCATAAATTCATAAATCCTCAGAAAAAGTATTTAGGTAGGAAATATGATTCTAAGAGGAAATGTCTAAAGACTCTTCGAGAAATTCCAATCTGTCTGTAAATTAAAATCCGAGAATCGATCAGCGGTACTGGTCGACACCGGTTTTGAAGATTTTCAATTTAATTCGAGAAAATTCCAGAAAATCCTAGAAAATATAAAATATTAGAAAATGATATTTAAAACTAAAATCGGTCAAATACAAGAAGTAAATCGAAAAATACGATCGAAAAACTGAATACGCAACTAAGTACGTATTCCGGGAACTGGGTATTACACAGGCCTTAAGATCAACTTTCAGAAAAGTTTTCTGGTTTTCTTGGGGGATATTACAGCTTCCAGTTTCCTCATCTCCCTTGTGTTTAAATGCTCTGTCCAAAGGCTGTCTATTACCTACTTGGGATTGCCACTTTCTAAAGGTAGTCTTGACAAACAACTCTGGAGATTAACAAGATTCAGAGAGGTTGGCCGGGTGGAAAGGAAGGATGTTGTCCCTAGGAGGGAGGATTACCATGATCAATGCTGTCTGACGCCTTGCCACTTACACTGTCTTTTTTCACGCTTCCTCGTTGGGTGGAAATGGAGATTGATTCTTCGAGGAGAAAGTTTTTGTGGGGCGGTACTCAAAAAAATGGTAAGGACTTCTGCCTCGTTAATTGGAAACGAGTGTGTAAGAGAAAAGAGTTCGGAGGGTTAGGGATTATCAACCTCCGGGATTTCAACAAAGCTTTACTTCTTAAATGGTGGTGGAAATTATTTGACGACCCGAAGAGAATTTGGACCATGTTGTTTCTCAGAGTTATCGTCCTTCCTCCGGATGGTGGTCAGAACGGTGCATTAACAGAGCCTCTTCGTCGCCATTTTGGAAGGGCATGGCCTCAGTTAAAGACATCTTTTTTCGAGGGATTGGAAATGAGGTCAGAGATGGGAGAGGCACGAGGTTCTGGTTAGACAAGTGGTGTTCTCCAGTTCCCTTGGGGGTGCTTTTCCCGACGTTTTCTCTCTAGCCAAAGACCCGGCGGGACCAGTACGTTTTCATTGGATGGGAAATGGTCGGAACCTTTGGTTGTTCAACTCAACTCTTCTACATCATTGGGGGCATTGGGAGGAGTTTTTTCAACTCCTACCGGAAAATCTGACCCAAATGGAGGGTTCTAGGGACTGAACAGTGTGGGAGTGGGATGCTAGGAGGTGCTTCTCAGTAAAGAATGCGTATGTCATGCTGAATGACGGGGGTTTGCGATGTCCGTTTGCTAATATTGTTTGGCACATTAAAGTACCTTTTAAGATCAAGGCTTTTCTTTGGCTGGTCATCAGGGGGCTCTTCTTACATGGGATAATCTCATGAAAAGAAACTGGTAAGGGCCTACTGTGTGTGCTCTTTGCGCAGAAAATGGTGAATCCATCGACCACTTGTTCACGACTTGTCCTTATACTGTTCAGGTGTGGGGTTTGTTGGCACAACGTTTAAGTATTCACATTTCACATTTATCGGATAAAGCTTTTATGCTCTGGTCGTCTTGGAGGATTACTTTCTTTAGCAAGCTAGAGAGGGTTATTTGGGTGAATTTACTATCAGGTACTTTCAGAGAGTTGGCAGAGCGAGCAGTAGAGCGGCCAGCGGTGGGAGTGGTCTCTGATAGTATCTCGAGGACTCTCAGGGGGTACAGGACAACGACTCAGACTTCATGTGATCTCAGCCACTTCAACCTCCTGATTTTTGGTGCTTCGGTGGGCTTGCTTGCTCCAAGATAGACATGCCTTTTGTATCAACAAGGTTTTGAGTGGGTTGTATTTTGTTGTTTTGTTATGTTTTGTCCATCGCACCCACGTGTGCAGCTTGTTGGGCGTTAAGTTGGGCCGTTTGTGCTGCCTGCTTTCGAGTTGTTTGTTAAAATCTTATTAATGAAACGCAGTGGACCTTTTGGTTCACCGTTTCTTCTCAAAAAATATTACGTGAACCTGATCCGAACCTATTTGCAACTCTACCTCAGAATAATTATCGGGAATAGAAATTTTGAGGGAAAAAGATAAAGAATACAAGCAAACTCACAAATAATTTATTTATTTTGACAGATAGAAAAAAGAAAGAGAAGAAACCTATCTATTGCTCTGCTTGCTGCTTGGCTGGCCTCCATAATAGTGGTCTAGAGTATGGATAGCTATTAATTTTGCAAGTGGTCTGACAACTAGACACCATAATCCAACCCAAGAATATAATATAGTTCTTGATTAATCATAATCATAATCCAAATTTTTGGTATGTATTTGACTAATTATAATTCCTGAGCTATAAGCCTCGTCTAAAACAAAGCTCTGAGTTAACACAACTTAATCACGTATTTAAATCAGCATAACTTAGAATTAACATTGGACCTTCGCATCTTAAAAGTTATAAAACTCCTCTTTGGGCGTGTTTGCTCCTGTTTGGTTAAGGGTGGAAGTGAGCAAGTGAGAAATTGAGGAAGTAGTAATAGTTCCCTTTGGAACTTGGGAATTGGTTAGTAAATTTTCCGGTGTTTGGATGTTGTTGGGAAGTGTGGTTTGGAAAATATTTTGTCTTTTCCGGTGTTTGGATGGTAATGTGAAAGTGGAAGTGAAAAAGTTGACCACAAAGTTAACCGTAAAATAATATTAAAATAAAAATTAATTAAGAAAAATAAAAATAGACTGTAATTAGAATGCAAGTGAGATTTACATGGTCAAAAAATTAACTGTTTTGTGCTACAATTTATTACAAATGAGATTTACATGACCACAAAATAACTGTAGCACTCTGGAAGTGAGGAAATGATTGTGTAAAGAGAAAATAAAAGGAAAGAGGTTTTCTTATTTTCCTTTCCGGTGTTTGGATAGATAGGGAAGTGAGCAATTATACTTCCCTATTTCCTTACTTCCGCCCACTTCCTTGCAACCAAACAGCCCCTATAGGGAAGTGGGGAAGTGGGAAAACTCATTTTCCACTTCCCTTGTTTGATTTGAATCGGAAATGGAAAAATGAAAAATGAGAAACCCTTTTCCTTTTCATTTTAAAACCTCTCTTTTATGCTATCATTTTCTCACTTCAGAGTGCTACAGTTAATTTTGTGGGCATATAAATTTTACTTGTAATAAATTATAACTCAAAACAGTTAATTTTGATGTCATGTAAATCTCACGTGGAATCCATTGCAGTCATAAACGTTACATCAAAATAAAACGTCACTTTAGAATTGATTTTTAATTTAATATTATTTTATGTTCAACTTTGTGATCAATTTTTCCGCTTCCGCTTCTGCTTCCACATTACTAACTAAACACAGGAAAACCCATATTTTTTCATCACATTACAACCGAACACCGAAAATGAGAACTGTACGAATTTCAATTTTCCACTACACTTTCACATTTTTCATCCTCATTTCCTACTTACATCTTTTCCTCTCACTTCCATCATACCAAACAGGCCCTTCGCGAAATTTGCTGCTTTTTTTGTTCGATTGTTTCATTATTTCTTTTTAATGGAACGCCCGGTTTTCTGTCTTTTGCTCCAAAAAGGAAAAAAAAAAACAATTTCTCAACGCAGCAGAATTCATGCAATATATAACACCTTTGTAGTCCAATCCATCGACTACATTGCATGTCCGCTTGCTCCATCACCACCCCTCCGCTGGCTTCGCCCTCGGTTGGGATTGCGCCTTTCACCTTTGCAGACGGTGATATCTCGCCCTCCTCGACTGCTCAACCTCCTCAGACTCCCCTCTCTACTCTACAAACTCTACCAACATGTGTTGACACTAGCAATGCCCCAATGTGCAGCTTTCTCTATACTTGTCCTGCTACAAGCTAGCGTACGTCCCCCGTATCGACTTGTTGCATCTATAGCCAGGTTAGTCTTGGCCCGTCGTTTGAGATGGATCTCAAGAAGTTGCGGTGCAGTTCCCATTCAGGGATTTATAGCTTTGATGGTGCGGATACCGATGAGTAGTCATTTTAAGTACTTGGTTCTATTATTCAAAAGGATGGGGAGATCGATACTGATGTCAACCCCAGGATTCAAGTCGGCTAGTTGAAATGGAGGAACGCAACAGGAGTTTTATTTGATCGTAACATTCCGTTATGACTGAAGGGAAAGTTTTTATCGAACTGCTATTAGGCCAGCTTTGTTATATGACACAGAATGTTGGGTTATAAAAAGACATCATGCCCAGAAGATGAGTGTAGAGATGCGCATGCTTCGTTGGATGTGTGGTAACACGCGGAAAGATAAGATAAGAATGAGAAGATTCGTACTAAGATAGGTGTAGCCTCTATAGAAGAGAAGATGAGAGAAAACCGCGTATGATGGTTTGGTCATATGCGACGTAGACCTACAGATGTGCCAGTCCGACGAGTGAAACGTATCAATTTAGGGTAAGTTAAAAGAGCGCATGGGAGACTGAAGAAAACATAGATGGAGGTAATACGATAAGATTTAGTGACTGAAGATCTTAGTGAAGACATGTTGCTTGATAGGAATGAGTGCAGAAAGTTAGGGATTGCTCTCAAGTATGGTGCAGAGACTAATCCTTCAGGGTGAAAGTTAGGGATTGCTCTCAAGTATCGGTTCACTGTCGACGATGGGTTATTCGAGTGCGTGTGCTGATTGTGAGAAGAGCAATGGGGTTTTGTGGGTACACTGGCCAGTACAACTCCCTTAGATGCAACTGTGTTAGTGTTGTGAACACGACGACAAACTGTTACTACGCTGAGTGTTGGGGCTAGTATCGAGCCACCATCGTTCGGTTAAGAACATCTAGAAGAGATTTTTCTTTCTTTAACACTGACAGGAATAACTTGTGCAGATGTAGTGACAATTGGTGCTTGTTTGTTTCAGGGTTTTGGTTGATTCCATTGTGGTGGGGGCACATGGCTTGAAGAACTGAAATTCAAGTCTGTTTTCACTTGCAGCTTGAAGGATAAAGCTTAGAGATCTTGTTTGCATGAAGGTAATAGTTAATGTAATGCACTCAAAAAGATTTGTGTATATCTAGCATTTGGAATATCAGAAAGGTGTCCCAATGATCATCATGGAATATAAGCTAGCTACAATGTCCTAATCCTCACCATCTAATCTTATGATAAAATGCAGATTATGTTGCTTGTTCGCTTTGGTTTTTATTGGTATCTGATGTTGTTAGGCTAGAGATTTCACATAAATAATCTATAAATGAGTTCATTCAACTACCAGAAAATCTCATACAAATAACATAGTAATATGCACTTGGAGAAAATGAAAAGAGATTTCATCAAGGTTTCAGAGTCATGTATAGATCAAGTTTTTTCAAATAAAAAAAACACTATTGATTACTAGACTTTACAATGTAAACCAAAATTTATTGACTATGACACATACCCTACAACTCTTTCGACAGAACCCTAGGGAGTCCTTGGAGCCTACCATATAAAGAGGATTCTTTTGGCACTCCCCTGCAACTGCCCATTGCGGACATAGCCAATTCTCATCGGCACATTCTCCATTCGTGCTGCGTTTTGTTGTACGTTTCTCAAATGGTCTAACGTGAATCCATTTCGTTGCAGACCACTTTTCACCTTCTATGACCGGGCAGCTTCCATGCAAGCTTGCTGGATCCGGTGTGGCATCAATATGAAGGCTAAAGAATAGTAAAGCATCACCTTTATCAGTTTCACTGCAAGCAGAGTAGCAACAAAGTTAGATTCAGGAAACCATAGCCTTAGAAAAACTATACTGAAAGGTGGAGTTTTAATGTCTGTAACATCAAACTCAATTTAGAATAAAGTTATAAACACTTTAAACGATCATTTAACATGTTTTAAGAACACTTATTTTTCTTGATATAGGTGTTTTCCCTGTTGGCAAGAGTAGCAATAATACTGTAACCTTTCAGTTTGATGCTTAAAGTTCATATAATTTTGCTACTAGATATACTTTGAATGCCCTCAAAGCATGTGAACAACAAGTGAAACTATATAGACATAAATAGGAAGATAAACAAACTGCCAACATGTTTAGAAAAATTCTCTCTATAAGGAAGGGGGCGGGAGAATATCCAGCTCAGTCGTTCACTCATTGACAAAAAGATGAAGAAAAGAAAGGAAGAAAATAAAAGAGAAGGAAAAAAAGAAGCAGAAATGTGGCTGTTTTTCTGGCTGTCCTTTGCATAAAACATCAGTTTAACTAACTTCATTCAATAATATTTTCTTTCGCATGTTCAACTGCCATTTTATGTAGCTTTGGTAGTTTTGTTATTAAACCTAAATTCTTTCTATCAAACCATTTACTATATCATATTATTGTGTTTTACATATACAATAATCTGCTGTTTCACAACACGTGAGCGCATGCAGACTGACACACAAAAGAAATGAAACAGTTATCAAGCAAACTATATTTAATTTATTCCATGATACGCTCTTACGAAACAGAACTCGCAATTTCATTTTCTACTACAACGTCAATTTTACCTGCATATCCCTCCTGTGCACACTCCGACCAAGATTCATTTTTATTTTGCTCAAGTGCCCCCTGAAAAATGATGTTATTAACTAAGAAATCTAAAATACGGAATCAGAAAAGAGGATCTTAGAAAATTAGAGGACATTAAATAAATTGTACCTCTGCATCTGGAAAAACAGTTTCCCCACCCTTCTCAACATTCGAGAGGTACATAAGTACAGTAGCAATTCGATGACCGCCGAGTGCTTGATTAACTTTGTCTTGAAAATAATCAAAATGTGGCTCATATTTTTCACCAGTCTGATAGCGCAGGACTTGGATGGATTCGCCATGTTCTAGTTTAAAAAGGGAGCTTCTCAGAATCAGGTTTCTTTTCTTTTTCTTTTTACTTTTGTGGTGATTTACAAAAGGTCAAGAAGTCACCTTCTGGAAGAAAGGTCCAGGCAGCAATCCTTCGCTCAATTCTTGTAACAATTTCATCCTTCAAGGCAACAAATCAAAATCTTGTTACAACTTTTAGCTTTCATAATAAACTGTACAGGATATGGTAAGCACAATATACTAATATATGTGTACTTAAGCCGCACCATGAACAATATCAGAAGACAATTTAAACAAAGAATAAAACATGGAATATCTGTTGCATTCAAGCATTCCAAAGTGTCACTGACAAGGTAAATAAAGATGATAAATTTCAAAGATCCTCGCATGCTCTTTTCTTTTCTTTACGACCTTTCTGGAAGTAAAGCAGGTCAAGACGAAAATACTAGTCTGCTTGACTGTACACAATAACAGAATATGAAGCTTGTGTACACCATAGCAACTGTGTTCACTAGTGTCTTTTGGTGGTTGTACTTGAATATAAATGATGTCTATTGCAGTAGACAACGAATTCTATAAACAACACATAACGCCAAGGATAGATATAATGTTATTTGATGCAAATGTAGTATGCCATGTACTCTGCAAACCATACAAAATATAATTAGATTATGTGGTCTCAAAGTCGCAATAGATGATGGGCTACACAATAAAAGCTATCCAGCCCACTACCGTATACATATATGTGCTCACAACCAAATTTTCAGTCTGCTTGGTGGAGCTGAAGTAATTCAGCAGAGGACATGTCATCCAAATACAATCCTTGTGTACTACTTGTCATGCTTTCTCAAGGAAATCAGCACCCACGTTAATAATGTTTGATAGAAACCCTTGAGACGTGTCGGACTGGGTATAATGTCTAATTGCAATTAAACAAAGTCCCATCTTGGTGGTTTGTTGAGCTTCGAGCTATGTCGTACAAATGCTTCAATTACGGAGACATACTTTTATCCTATAATTATTGGATACTTGGTTACTCAGATACTTTGATGAATATGTGACAGACACTCTATATTCTATAATCCTAAAACTTACAAGGCATTCAAAGACGTCAGAGAAATTTCTCCAAGGCAAAGAAATAGAAATCCAATGCATAAAAAATAGGTTCACAGTCTCATTTTTATTTGTAAATACATCAAAAAATTTTTTTTTTCACTTTCTCAATAAATATTTCTCAATTTGTTCAATTTCTTATGAATATTCTTGTAACCATTAATTCAAATAACTTGGAAATATTTTATTTCTTTAACCATTACGAACAATACGATTTGATATTGTTGTATCCATTTTATACATATAAAACATTAATTCACATCACACGCATTGATAGTTTTAATATTGCTAGATCCATTCCCTCGGTCTTGAAGATTTACCATATGCATTTGCCAGCATACACACACCCGTACCATGTCGTAGTTGTCTTCTATTCTGTATCAGTACAACATAGGTGCAAGATACGGTACTTAGATGAAGACTCCAAGATTGTTGGAAGTTTCGTTAGGATATAGGTTAACTAGTGGGTCTTGGATTCACCCATTGTCTCCTATCAAGGGGTTGCAACCAGTGAGAGGGTTAGTGGAAGAATGGTCTAATTTTCACCCGATACTAGAAGTGGCTAAAGACATAGGATGCTCATCGAGGCAGATATAGTCAAAGAAGGGGTGCAGTCTTCTTAACTAGGCGACAAAGGAAATGAGGCTTGGCGGTACAACTCATAGAAGGAACGAGTATCTTGTGTCAAGTCTTTTGCTAACTTTTCAACACTAGTAACTTCAAAAAAGTAAATAAATAAAATAAATAAACAATACTGTTATATAAGTTTTGAGTTTCAACCACAAGCGGCGGAAATGAGAAACAACTTGGACTGCATAGAGCTTTCTATTAAGCGACAAAAGATAGAAGGGACAAGAGATTCGTTGATATCTTTTGTTATCAAGATAAATAGTTATGTTGTTATTATTTGCTCTTTACCTCGTAACTAACACAATCTCATCATATAACTATCAAATCAGTTGGACCTCAAGGATAACCGAATTCCAATTTCATGGTATTAGATCCCCAAAAACTTTCCACCATGGTTTGAAATATCTCCTGACATCAATATGTACAGCTCATACTCATACAATTGATATGAGCAAGATGATATTGGTATTGCCAATACGATCGAGATGAAACAACTGGTATTGCCAATACAATCGAGATGAAACAACTAATTGTTGTTGAAATTGCCAAATTTAGATTAAAATAAATTTACAACTGATACCGATACTAAGTGACAAGAAGACAAGATTGTTCGTTGATATCTTTTGTTATCTAGCTACATTGTTATATGCAGTTATTATTTGATCATTACCTTGTAAGACAATCTCATCGTATAACTATCAAATCTTTTGGGCCTCAAGAATAACCCGATTCCAATTTCTTGGTATTAGATCCCCCAAAAACTTTCTAGCATGTCTTGAAATATCTCCTAACACCAATATGCACAGCTCATACCGATACAATTGATATGACCAAGATGATACTGATATTACCGATACGATCGAGAAGAAACAACTAATTGTTGTTAAAAATGCCAATTTTTATTAAAAAAAACTGATACTAATACTAAGATTTCAAACCTTGCTTTTTTACATCTCCATGCTTACTTCCACTCTCCATAATCCACATTGCTTATACTGTGCACTACAAAGTTTCTAGACTTTACAGTGCCCACGCAATACGAATAGCGTAGCACATGTTAGGATTGCAACTGAAATACATCGTGAAGGTAGACGAAGCTTCAGAGATCAAGAACGAACATGTTTACACAGTTGGTGCACATGCTAATCGACTAATGGCCAAGGGTAGTCAACTAATGAAGAGTTAATCGATTAATGACATCTCAGGGGTCAACTAGTATTGCAACAGAGAGTAAGATCTCAGGTTAGTCGATTAATACATCAGTATAGTCAACTAATGTACATATTAGTTGACTAATACATCAGTATAGTCGACTAATGGCGATTCTGATAGTTTTTTCGTTTTTGTTTCCAGTTCGAGTTTCTTTTTCCTCTGAGGCAGTGTTATTCGTGTTGCTGGAGTTTGTATAGGACTAGGGTGATTCTATGGTCTATAAATAACCCCCTAGAGTGGCCTTCAATGTATGATAGAAAAATAAGAAAAAGTGAAAAATTCGTGAGAGAAATTTTGACCATAAGGGTTCTCTATTCTAGGTGGTCATCAAAGGGTTTGTAATTTTCTTTGTGACTTATTCCCCTAAAGTTTAATAAAGTTCCTCCCCTTTTCTCCCTGGACGTACACACGATCTGTTTGATTGGTGGAATCACGTTAAATTGTGTGTTGAATTTCTCTACTTCAGAATATCTTCTCTCTTCTTCTTCTCACTGCTCGACAATCTTATATTTTCATTGCGCCGATCCCCAACAACTAGTGTCACAACATATCAGTTCATTGCATAACAATTGGTAACAGAGTTAGGTCAACGTCAAGATGTCTGCAATCAAATTCGATAATCAGAAGTTCGATGGTGTCATCAATTTCAGCATGTGATAGATTAGGATGAACATCATTCTGACCCAGAGCGCGTTGAAGAAAACACTACTTAGAAAGAAGAAAAACACTGAAAACATGAAGAAAGAAACTTGACGAAAGTTGGCTGTGAAAACCTTGACGATTATTCAGTTTTGCTTGGCGGACGAAGTGTTGAATGAGTTTCTTCGAGAAAATAATAACCTCACTATGGGAGCGACTTCAAGATCATTATATGAAGAGGTCATTGACGAATTGTTTGATTCTGAAGCAGCATTTTTTTCTCAACATGCATGAAAGTACACCAATCAAGTCTCATATTGCAGAATTTTCCTCTATCATCAATGATTTAGATAAGAGAGATGTTAAGATAAAAAATGAGAATCAAGCACTTCTATTACTGTGTTTTTAACCTTCTTTATACAAGAGCTTTAGGTAAGCTATCTATGAAGAAAATCAACTATCAAGATCAATGAGGTTAAGGAGCATCTGCTCAACAAGGATAGAATTGACAATCAGTTAACAGGTGAGTCTCATCATGATGATTCCGGACAAGCTCACTTTACAAAAAAAAGAGTAATAATGAAGTTTCACGGGTAACTCAAAATACAAGAATGTGGTATGCAAGTGGTGTCACAATAAGGGGCACATTGAAGCTGATTGTTGGACTTGCAAGAAGAAAGAACAAGATGCTAATCTCATCGTGGCTAAAGAGGATGAAGATAAGTATGACGTTCTATCTGTTACAGACAATCGGTCGGTAACAAAGATAGAGGATTATTGACTCTGGATGTTCACGACATATAAGTTCCAATAAGAAGATGTTCTCATACACTTCGGTTCAAGAGGGAGAAGTCTTCATGAAAAATTCTGCTACGAGCAACGTGATTGGCGAAGGAACAATCTAGTTTCATTCTCATGATGGATACATCACTACACTACAAGACGTTCGTCAGGTTCCTGAATCAAGCTACAATCTCATCTCTCTTGCAGTCCTACATGGAGAAGGGTCTAATTTCAGTTCTAAAAGTGATCTTATGAAAGTTTTCAAAGTACTCATGTGAAGTTTCAGGCCGAACATGTCAGCAATGTTTACGTATTGCGAAATTCAAAAGTTACAGTTGATGGATAGCAGTTATCCTCGACTTCAAGATCAGAGGTTGTGGTACAAATGAAGACTACAATAGTTTTCGAGCTTGAATGTTCAGTTTTACCCCGAAGGCAGATTAAGACTAGCAGCGCCAGCGTACAATAAGAAAGTCCAGATCATTACTCCTGTGTTGGAGCAAATTCTCATAAATCCTGTGTGGGTCAAAGAGATTGTTAGGTGATCAAGTTCAAGTCGGGCCTGAACATGTTCCTAATCAAATTGTGAACCCCATGAGGGGGTTATAGAGAAGAGGGAGTGAGATGAAGATGAGGTCAATAGTTGTTCAATTGTGCATTAATGTGAGCACATGGAGCATGATGGCTATTCTCGAACTTGGACGAATTCGAGTCAATGAAGAGATTGTGAGGATTGTGACTGAAATACATCGTGAAGGTAGACGAAGCTTCAGAGATAAAAATAGACAAGTTTGCACAAATGGTGCACATGATAGTTGACTAATAAAGGCCAAGGGTAGTCGACTAATGAAGAGTTAATCGGTAAATGGCATCTCAGGAGTCGAATGGAATTACAACAGAGAGTAAACATCTCAGGTTAGTCGACTAATACATCAGTACAGTCAACTAATGGCGGTTCTGACAGTTTCTTTTTCGGATTTTTGTTTCCAGTTCGAGTTGAATTCGAGTTTCTCTGAGGTCGTCATGTTCGTGTTGCTGGAGTTTGTGTAGGACTAGGGTGATCCTCTGGTCTATAAATAACCCCTTGCAGTGACCTTCAATGTATGAGAGAAAAATAAGAAAAAGTGAGATTTGTGAGAGAAGTTTACCCACAAGGGTTCGCTATTCTAGACGGCCATCAAAGAGCTTGTAATTTTGTTAGCAAGAGATGTAAGAGTCTCTTACTGTACTCCCCCAAATATTAATAAAGTTTCTCCCCCTTTTCTCCCGTGGACATACAAACGATCTGTTTGATTGGTGCAACCACGTTAAATTGTGTGTTGACTTTCTCTACTTCAGAATATTTTCTCTTCTCCTTCTGTTCTCGTTGCTTGACGATCCTATATTTTCGCTACGCCAATCCGCAACAACTAGTGTCACAGCATAGCAGTCTGTTGCGCAACAACACTTGCACACCATTTGATCCTACCTTGTGCCATTGTACTAGCCTACTGGGAAAATATCATCTTTACTTGAATGTGTGTGTGTGGCCATCGAGGCTTCAGGAAATACAATTCCAATTTCAGGTTTCACTTTCGACCAGCGGATGACCATGCAATTATGGTTCACAGTCATGGTCTCGGCCGCCGACTCGGCAGGCACTGAGACGGATCGGTCTCGGCGACTCGGATCGGTATCGGGCGATACGCGCAAAACGCTACATAGGAAGCTCAATTTTTTTTGAAAAATCACAACAAATCTTAAAAAAAATGTAGACATCCACATTCATGTATCACATGTTCAAAATATATCACCTAGCACACTAAACATAAAGCGAAAGTATAAGTACACGCGTCGTCAGTATAAGCATATCAAAATACATGCACAATATAGTAAATTGCACAAACTACATTCATAAATACATGTTAATGTAGTTATTTTCATATTGAATTGCGATGAGGCACAAAATCATCATCATAATGCCGAGTCGACCGAGTCAACTCCGATTCTCGGCCGAGTCGGTCTCCTCTGAGTTGAGTGGATCAACTCGTGACTCGTACTCGTCTCGGAGCGGGCCGAGACGGATACGACTCGGCCAATTCGTCTCCGATCGGCCGAGTCTTTGAACCGTGCGTGCAATGCCCCCATCAATTGTACTTTACTAGAAGATTTTTGTCTTGTAGCCTATAGCATTTGGCTTGTATGTGGTGCTTCACTTTATTTTGAGGACACAAACTATTTGTGTATCACAATTGTTGGTACATGCAGCAAAACAGGATACAAAATAAGTGAATTGGACAAATTAGTCTTAATTACAGGTTTAAGTTAAAAAAAAAATAGAGATAGCAAATTTGATGGAAACATTAAAAAGTTGGATAATAAGTATATTTTGTTCTAATCAAACGGATGCAAAAAGTGCTATATATGTGTCAAATTTATATGTCTATCGCTTAATTTGTTTAATAGATACATATTTAACAAAATCATTATGTATGAATGGAACATTTACATCTAATTTTTGCGTTCCAATAAATTAAATCAACTAAAACTAAGCAAGCTACAGTTGCAAAATCCATGGAAGCAAAAATGCTTCCAATAATGCTAGATCAAATTACATCTATCTAATTGAAGCTCGACAAGAACTATTGAACCATCAAATCACAGAACGGTGATCATTACCTGATGTTTGGTGAGGAACATGCCGGAGCTCGTCCTCACCTCGCTCATCACACTCTTCCCAGATTCATTATCCACCACCGTCGATTTTTCCAACTTGTGTCTTGCCTGCACTCACCAATAAACCCTACAATCAAAAAGGGTCATTAATGAAATTAACAAATTTAGAAGGAATTTCTCTTACCAGTGAGATGAGGTGGTCACATTCTTGGTGCGAGAGGAAACCCTTGTAGAGAAAAGCCCTGCGATCAAAAACCCAACAAAGAGAAAATAAAATAAAAAGAGGGCAACAAGTAAAGAATCTAAGAGAGATGAGGATGAGTGGTACCTGGTCGCCATGAGAGCTGGGTGATTCGAGTTGGGTCGAAATCGGAGAGGGCATGGGGGGTGAGGAGGAGGAGGAGGAGGAAGGAGAGACAGAAGAGAGATATGAAACCCATTTTGATTTTGATTTTGATTTCGATTTCTGAAGAGATAGAGGAAATTGGAAAAAAGATTGAGAATTTGGGTTTTTAATTTTGGGGGCCATTGTTATTATTTAGATCTCAGTGATGAATGTGCGCAAACAGTGGGTCCAATGAACTGTGGAATTTGGAAAGGCGCACACAGAATGGTCATGGGCGGCGTGGATCTCTATATAGGACATTCCAATATTTTGACTGTGGAGTAAATTTTTCAATTGTCGTGCCCACGGAAAACTTCAGTTCTTCACCCGCGGTTTTTTTTTGGCTGTCCTGGCCCTCTTGATTTTAATTGGGAAAAGATTCTAAGAAAAATAATAGTAGCTAGTCCATTGTTATCGCCGGTGAGAAATCGACTGACGACAGTGAGAGGGTGAGGGTCGGAGGAGGAGGAGGAGGAGGAGGAGAGGGGAGAGCTTGCGCGGAGCATGAATGATCGGAGAGAGAGAGGAGGGGAGGAAAAGGGGAGGATCGGAGCGAGGGGACGAGGGGGCAGCGGAGCATAAGAAAGGAGGGAGAGGGGAGGGGGGGAGAGATAGAGACAGCAGAGGACGGACGAACGAACACAATTTCTGAAAGAGTCGGGAGAAATCTCGGTTGGTATTTTTAAAAAAATTTAACAATGTGTAGTTACAAGAGCTTTTGTCGGAGAGGACTCGAACTTTAGATTTTTCTCAAATCAATCTTATTTCTCTTGTAGTCTACGGGTTTTTTTAAAAAAAGAAAAGATCAAATTTCAGTAATATTTTTCAGTTTTGAGTCATTCCCATTAAACTTCTTTATAATTTTTTTTGCTCTCCCAAAGACACGCCCCCCCCCCCCCCCCCCCCCCCCCCCCCCAACACACACACACACACACTCAAACCTAAGTAGGCTAATGTCATTAATGAAAATTGAGAAAAGACAATTTTTGCCCCTCTTTTGTTGTGTATTATTGGATTATGATTCATACTATAGGGTTTAATTATTAAACCCAATAAGAAATGAGTTTATACTTGTTCTTCTTCTTCACTATCCGCATTTAGCAAACTCATTTAATCCATAATTTACTCCTACCTCTAATTCATGAATCTATTATCTCCCCATTTACTCAAACCTTAATGTTTTCTCTAACCTATGAATTCACCATCTTCCTATTTACTCAAACCCTAATCATTATCTCTAATCCATGAATCCATCATGTTCTCATTTACCCAAACCTTAATCTCTTTCTATCCACGAACTCATCATTTTCCTATTTACCCAGTCACAATTCCTTAGCTCTAATCCATGAAATCCATTATCTTCTAATTTATCCAAACTTTAATCTATATCCATTTATCCAAACTCAACCTCAACCCCTGATTCTGATATCTAACTCATTAACCCGTCATCTTCTACTTTATCCAAACTACAACTCTAACTATAACTCATGAACCCATCATTTTCTCATGACCCGAACCCTAATTTCTACCTATTTATTCAAATCGTAATCCTATCCCTAACCTGAATCCATCAATTTCTCATTTATCTAAACTCTAATTCTCATCGCTAAACCATAAACCTTATTTACCCAAACCCTAATGCTTATATTTAACACGCAAACCCATCAACTTCCCACTTACCTAAATTCTACTGATGTTAGATTTATTTTCATTAGTGAGATTTGAATCTATGAGATGTTTAAATGGGTTTACTTTCATTATCAAAACCCTAAAGACTTGAATTATGAAAATTAAGACTAGAATGATAAATAAGAAAAATTGCCGGTGAAAAGATGGGAGAAGTGGGTATGGGCCCGTTTTGGTTATTAGTTCAAAAATGAAGATTTAACCGACTTTAGTGAAATTCTTATTATATGCCATAAAAATGATAGCGTAAATTAAACGAGGAGGTTTAGTGATAATGATCAAAACATAAAGGGATTTAGTGAAATTTATCCAAAAAAAATACTAATACTTTTGTGTTATATAAATGTTTAATTTTCTTTCTTTCGTGGTTTTGTGGTAGAGTACATTAGAGAAATAAAGCTTGAGGTATGAATTATAAGGAATCAGGATTATATTGAAAATCCACTAATGTTAAGTGATAGAGAAAGGGGGAGGGAAAAGCTTTAGTGGAACTCTTATTCTATACCATGAGTAGACACAAAGAAAGCAATGTACCCATCTTTTGCTCTATTACTTCACAATCATTCTATCTTCATTGAGAGAATATTCAAAATTAGCAAGGAGCAAAGGCTAAAAGTGTGCCTATGAATACCATTTATTGGAGGTTTTTCGTGCTCGGTCAAAATAGTCTTAAATGTTGAGAAAAGTCAAGTGTCTACCCACCTCCGTCATTCACAACCTAACTTCACTATGTACCATTAATGAGTTTACTGTGCGCTGATGCAAGCGATGACGCAAGCATGCATAGTGACTGCATAGTACCCTAAAATTTTCCTATAAATAGGCCCTTCCTGATTCATTTCAATGTACAAATTCAGAAATCAATAAGAATTCCTACTTCTACTCTGTCTCTAAAAATTCTCTGCTTTGGTGTTATATTCTCGGAGTTTTACAACACGTTATAAGCACGATGCTCTAGTCTGTCCCCAGCCTCTACCTCCGTCAGCTCAGGGAAAAAGCCTACCACGTCAAGTTTCTGCCTCCATTAGCTTAAGGTAAAACTTGTCACGAGCCTCTGCTTCCATTGCTCAAGGAAAAATCCTATCACAAGTCCCAGCCTCTAGCTCTACAATCTCAAGGTAAAATTGACAAGTCACTATAATTATAATATTCGTATAACATCACTATTATAATGAAAGGAGGCTCTGCCACCTATTTATAGTAATGTGATGTGATTACAAAAAACTGGATTATTATATTAATTATATTCATATAACACCACTACTATAATGAAAGGAGGCTCTGCCACCTATTTATAGTAAAGTGATGTGATTATGATATCTTTACTAATCTCTAATTTGATGCTTGCGTGGATTAAACCCCAAGCTTTCAATATTGTATATTTTATTATTCTGCTACTATATCTGGACAAACACCCACTGAAAGGTTTACCAAGTAGCGTGGTGTGCCAATATTTATTTCAATAATTATTGCTTTATTAATTATGCCTGCAAAACACCCACCAAGTAGAGTGGCGTGCATATATTATAGCTCATAAATATATGTAGTACAATACTTTTATTTTACCATTTCCTTAATTACAATATTTAATTATATAAAATCTAAATTATTTTTCTCTCTTCCCCAACGGCTATAAACCCAACGGCTATATCCCCAAACGGCTAAAACCCCAACGGCTATAAACGGCTGTTTTTCATCCTATAAATTGGTGAGTTCTAAACCACACAACTCACTCCTCAATCTCTCTTCATTTCTCAAAATTTTCATCATCTCTAAAAGATTTGCGTTCGAGTTTTTCGCAAGATGCTTAGTCCAGCTTTGATGTTTATTATTGCCATCATCATCATCAATACTTCTTTCGTTTTTCTTGGAGATATGGATCCAAGTGAATTGTACCCGTATTTTTTTATTTTAATGTTCACCTTCCCTCTTCTGCTTGTAGCTATTATGATTGACATGCAAGTTTTCTTTGAGAAATAAAAATGTTGTGATTCTAATTATTTTTATATTTTGTTATAGTTATCACCATGTCAAACCTTGCAAAGTTTGAGTTCGTTCCACTTGATATCACGGGGAGGAATTATATGTCTTGGGTTATTGATATTGAGATGCATCTTGAGTCAATGGGTCTCACTGAAACCATTAAAGAAATAAACTCTACGACATTGCAAGATAAGGCAAAGGCGACAATCTTTATCCGTTGACATCTTGATGAAAGTTTAAAATGTGAATATCTCACTGTAAGAGACCCAAGTGTCTTATGGAAAAATCTTAAAGAAAGATTTGATCATCAAAAGGAAGTTATACTCCCTGCCACCCGTGATGAATGGAATGATTTGCGCTTCCAAGATTTTAAGAAAGTTAGCGACTACAACTCTGCAATGTTCAGAATAGTATCCCAGTTGAAATTCTGTGGGGTAGATATCATAGATGAAGAAATGTTGGAGAAAACTTACTCCACATTTCATGCATCTAATATAACACTGCAACAACAATATAGGTTGCGTGGCTTTAAGAAATATTCTGAACTAATTTCATCTCTTCTTGTGGCAGAGAAAAATAATGAACTTTTGATAAAAAATCATCAGTCTCGTCCCACTGGTTCAGCAGCATTTCCAGAAGCAAATGCTGCATTTTCTAAAAATTATGGACGAGAATATAATTATGGACGCGGCCGTGGTCGTGGTCGTGGTCGTGGCCGTGGACGTGGCCATGGACGCGGTCGAAGTGGTTTTTACAACCCTTCACAGAATAACGCGATCCACAAGAAGCATCATATAGAAAGACATGAAAAAGGAAAAGATGTTCTGAAAGTTCTCTTCGGAATCCTGAAGATTCCTGTTATAAATGTGGCTCCAAAGGACACTGGTCTAGAGTGTGCCGAACACCGGAGCACCTTTGCAAGCTTTACAAAGCATCCTTGAAAGAAAAAGAGAAAGAAGTGAATTTCACTGAACATGATGATCTTATGGATGATTCAACTCATCTTGATGCTTCAGATTTTACTGATGATTTTGTTGATCTTCCAACCCATCATGACACTGGTGATAATTAGACATATGGTTATGTATTATCATATTTTGTTATTTGTAATTTTCAAATTTATCTTTGAATAAAATATTTTCCTTATAATAATATGTTTCAAATTTTATTCTTACCAAATTGTTTATTTTGCATGAAGCTTGATATGGATTATTCTAATGATGAAGTCAAGACCAAAGTGGAGAGATTTGCATACCGGATAGCGGTACAACACATACTATTCTCAAACATAAAAGGTACTTCTCTGAATTAAAACCAACAAAGGCAATCATCAATACAATATCAGGTCCTGTAGACTTGATTGAAGGGACTGGTGAAGCCAGCTTTATATTGCCAAATGGAACAAAGTTTTTCATAAAAGATGCTTTGTTCTCACCAAAATCCAAAAGAAATTTGTTGAGTTTTAATGATATATATCTTCATGGATATGATACTCAGTCTGCAACTGAAGAAAATATGAAGTATATATATCTTACTACTTATATATCAGGAAAGAAGTGCATACTAGAAAAACTATCAAAACTTTCCTCAGGATTGCATTACACATATATAAATGTGATAGAGTCACATATGGTAGTTAAAGAAGATACAGAGACAGCAACTCTGTGGCATGATCGTTTAGGTCATCCTGGTTCAATGATGATGCGAAGAATTATTGAGAATTCACATGGACATACATTAAAGGGCCAGAAGATCCTTCAAGTTAGTAAAATTTCATGTGAAGCTTTTTCTCTAGGAAAATTAATCACAAGGCCATCACCAGCTAAAATAAAAACAGAATCACCTACATTTCTTGAACATATCCAAGGTGATATCTGTGGCCTATACACCCATTGTGTGGACCATTTAGATATTTTATGATATTGATAGATGCCTCTAGTAGATGGTCACACGTTTGTTTATTGTCAACTCGCAATGTGGCATTTGCGAGATTTCTTACTCAGATAATTAGATTAAGGGCACAATTTTCTGATTATACAATCAAGAGAGTTAGACTTGACAATGCTTGTGAGTTTACGTCTCAGGCGTTTAATGATTATTGTATGTCTATTGGAATAGTTGTTGAACATCCTGTTGCCCATGTACATACAAAAATGGTTTGGCTGAGTCACTGATTAAGCGCCTCCAACTTATTGCTAGACCATTAATAATGAGAACAAAGCTTCCTATTTCTGTATGGGGTCATGCAGTTTTACATGCTGCACCATTAATTCGCATCAGACCAAGTGCATATCATGAGTACTCCCCTCTACAATTAGCATTTGATCAAGAACCAAATATTTCCCATCTTAGAATTTTTGGTTGCGCGGTATATGTGCCGATTGCTCCACCACAACATACAAAGATGGGTCCTCAAAGAAGACTGGGAATATATGTCGGTTACGAATCTCCTTCTATTATAAGATATCTTGAGCCTAAAACCGGTGATGTTTTTACGGCTCGATTTGCCGATTGCCACTTCAATGAGGCAATTTTCCCAACATTAGGGGGAGAAAAGAAACAGCTGGAGAAGGAGATTACATGGAGTGAACCATCCTTATTGCATCTTGATCCTCACACAAAACAATGTGAGACAGAAGTGTAAAAGATTATGCATTTACAAGAAATAGCCAATCAATTGCCAGATGCGTTCACTGATACAAAGAGAGTGACTAAATCATATATACCAGCTGTAAATGCTCCTGCTCGGATTGAAATCCCAAAAGGACAATCCGAGAATGAAGTCACTAATGAGTCTAAGACACGCCTTAAGCGTGGTGACCAATCGGTTCCAAAGATAAAAATCCTCGAAAAAGAAAAGGAGCAGATAAGCATGATGACCCCAATGTGCAAGAATGTGTTCTAGAAGAAACACAAAATAAGACAAATCAAGAGATGGAAATCCTGAAGATATAGAAAATCATGAGATCTCTATTGATTATGTCAATACAGGAGGTTTATGGAATCGCAATGAGATGAAAAATATGGATGAAATATTTTCCTATTCCGTAGCATGTGATATTGTTAACGGAAGTGAGTATCCTGAACCAAGATCCGTCACTGAATGTCAAAATAGACATGATTGGATAAAGTGAAAAGACGCTATACAGGCTGAATTGAGTTCGCTTAATAAGCGTAAAGTATTTGGACCTATTATCCTCACGCCTGAAGCCGTGAGGCCAGTAGGATACAAATGGGTCTTTGTACGAAAACGCAATGAGAAAAACGAGATTGTAAGGTATAAAGCTCGACTTGTTGCTCAAGGTTTTTCGCAAAGATCTAGAATTGATTATGAAGAAACGTATTATCCAGTAATGGATGCAATTACGTTTAGATATTTAATCAGCCTAGCAGTCTCTAAAAATTTAGAAATGCGTCTTATGGATGTTGTTACAGCTTATTTATATGGATCGCTTGATAGCGATATTTATATGAAAATCCCTGAAGGATTTAAAATGTCTGAAGCATTAAGTTCAAAACTCAGAGAATTATATTCGATCAAATTGCAAAGATCGTTATATGGGTTAAAACAATCAGGGCGCATGTGGTATAATCGCTTAAGCGAGTATTTGTTAAAAGAAGGATATGTGAATAATCCAATATGCCTATGTGTTTTTATAAAGAAAACAACATCCAATTCATTATCATTGCTGTATATGTTGATGATTTAAACATTATTGGGACTCATAAAGAAGTCCTAGAAGCAATGATATATTAAAGAATGAATTTGAAATGAAAGACCTTGGAAAAATCAAATATTGTATTGGTTTACAGATTGAGCACTTACAAAGTGAGATACTTTTGCATCAATCAATTATACTGAAAAGGTCTTGAAACGCTTTAACATGGATAAAGCAAATCCTTTAAGCACTCTAATGGTTGTTAGATCATTGAATGTAGAAAAAGATCCATTTCGCCCTCGCGAAGATAATGAAGAGGTTCTTGGTCCTGAAGTACCATACCTCAGTGCAATTGGAGCTCTTATGTATCTGGCTAATTGTACCCGACCAGATATAGCATTTGCTACTAATTTATTAGCAAGATTTAGCTCATCTCCTACACGGAGACATTGGAATGGTATTAAACATGTATTTCGTTATCTTCGAGGAACAACTAACTTTGGTTTGTTTTATTTCAGAGGATCAAAACAAGAAATAACTGGTTATGCAGATGCAGGTTATTTGTCAAATTCACATAAAGGCAGGTCTCAAACAGGATATGTGTTCACATGTGGAGGTGCATCGATCTCTTGGCGTTCACAAAAGCAGACACTTATTGCCACCTCTTCTAATCATGCTGAAGTCATAGCACTTCATGAAGCAAGTCGAGAATGTGTATGGCTAAGGTCTGTAACTCAACACATCCAAGAAACTTGTGGATTATCAGTCAACAGAGATCCAATAGTACTGTTTGAAGATAATGCTGCATGCGTCGCTCAAATGAAGGAAGGATTCATTAAAAACGACCGTACCAAGCACATACCCCAGAGTTCTTCTCATTCAGCCAAGAGCTTGAAAAGGATAAGAAAATTAATATTCAGTATATCCGATCAAGTGATAATGTCGCAGATCTCTTTACAAAGGCACTTCCCCCTACAACTCTCAGAAAGCTTATTCATGATATTGGGATGCGTCATAAGCGAGACTTATGAAGAAGAACTACTTATGTCAACTTGAGGGGGAGCTTACGTGGCTGCACTCTTTTTCCTTACTATGATTTTGTCCCACAGGGTTTTCCTGGTAAGGTTTTTAACGAGGCAGCATAGAACACATATACAGAGATGATGTACTCTTTTTTCCTTCGCTATGGTTTTGTCCCACTGGGTTTTCCTAGCAAGGTTTTAATGAGACATCATGTATGGTGGATAGCCAAGGGGGAGTGTTGAGAAAAGTCAAGTGTCTACCCACCTCCGTCAATCACAATCTAACTTCACTATGCACCATTAATGATTTACTATGCGCTGATGCAAGCGATGACGCAAGCGTGCATAGTGACTGCATAGTACCCCAAAATTTTGCTATAAATAGGTCTTTCCTGATTCATTTCAATGTACACAAATTTAGAAATCAATAAGAATTCCTACTTCTACTCTGTCTCTAAAAATTCTTTGCTTTGGTGTTATATTCTTGGAGTTTTACAACATTCAACATTTTGATAAACAATTCGGACTAACATGGCCCGAGCCAACAAAACTTTCTTACTATTCAATGGATCACAACTTTCATTACCACTTGAAATATGCTCCACTTCACAGCAAAAATGCCACACTTAAAATAAAATTTGAGTATTGAAATGAAAACTAGGTGAGAGTATAAAAATAATCAGTCTCACAATCACAGAAACATTATTTCCAAAATAAATATCTTTTCTTTACACGTTGAATGACGAAGAGCTAGACAATAAGATTGTTGGTTTTTTGAATTAAAATAAAAGGAAAAGCTTTCATTTCAAATTTTGTTTTACTAAGTTAGCTTTGACCAAGTCTCAGAATTTAAATCAGTTGAGAAAATATTTCAACTGTTTTGATTTTCTGTTGGAGTTGTTATAACAACTTGGGTTCTAAGGTTATAAATAGACCCCTCACTCTACTAGCAAGACACACAACTCATTTCTCTTTTTTCATCGTAAAAGGAAAACCTGAAGACTGCTCTTCGTGAGAATGACTTCAGTGTTAAAAAGAATTTTTATCTTCATTTTTCTGGGCAACTTCTTCATTTGAGCAGAGGCTCTGCAGAGCCCACCGTCCTGAGCTGAGTGCTGCTTAATTTGTTATTTTATCTTAATTTAATTGTAAAGTATTGCATGTTTTAGAAAATGGTATAAAATTTCAACAAAAATATCTTTTCTTTACCCATTGAATTGACAAATATATCTTTGCTCTATTCTCTCTCTCTTTCCCTGTTGCTGTTAGTAATGACCGAACCTATGTTGTCGGATCTACATCTCGTCGGCATGACTCGGATACCAATTGAAGGACTTGGTGCATCATCCTAAAAGACTAATCTTCTAGGTGAAGTTGTCTAAATCTTATATATTCAAGACCATCACCACGTCTAGCCGATGTGGGACTATTTGTTGGACCCAAATCCCTACACGTTTTCCTGAACTGCAGCTTACTTTCTTGATATGCTGTTGTGACCTTTTTCTCTTCATGTTGCTTTCTTGATATGCTGTTGTAACCCTGTTTTCTCTCCGTATTGCCATGCTTTTCTTGATATGGTGCAGCTTGTTTGGAATTTGAACAGGACATGAGCTACTGACCTTGAATATTCTGGCAATTGAGTTGCGTCAACGCATAGAGATCGCTGAAGAACTGTGGAGTGATCTACTCGCGTTACAAATATGTTGTCACAATTAAGACCATGACTGGAAACCTGAGCCCTGAAAATTCAACATTTCTCTTATTCAGAAATCTGAGCTCCTGAAGGAAAAAAATTTACACGCGTATATAGACAGAGAGATAGACTTGGATTCCCTGAGAATCTGAGAATGAATCATTTTTACTCAAATTCAATGCTACTGCATTTAAATAGAAATACAAGATTCACTCCTTTAAATTAATCTACATTATTACTGATAATTAAAAATAAAATAATCAAATATTTTGAATACTTTTTACTTATTTATCAAATAGGCTCAAAATGAACGATCGAAATAACGAGTTAGTTAAAGTAGAATATTTGAAACCTAAAAAAATTAGTGTGTGAAAATTTTAAATGTTTAGATCATGATCAAATAGTCGGATTGAGATTTTGTATGTCTGAAATCATAAATCTAAGTAATATGTTACTTTCGACCATTCATTTTGCTCTTATTTGTTGCATGAAGAAGAAAACTATAAAACACTTAAATTTTTTTTAGCTTCTTTAAATAATGTAGATCAACTTCAACGAAATAGATCTTGTATTTGTATATCGTAACATTGAATTTGAGTGAGAAAGATTCATGCTCGAATTCTTTCAAAGTAGCGAAGCCTACGCACACTTGATCAACATCAACAACAAGAAAAGAATCATATATCACAAAAACACATTCCTCCCCTTGTTCCTCTTTCTTGCTCTCTTTCTTTGCCTTCATTCCCTCTACATTCTACAATGGCCCTTTCATCTCTAAGAAGCCATCATTTCTAGCACTGTCAAGGAGAAGAGAGAAGAAAGAAGAAGAAAGGAGGAAAACCAAAAAAAAAAGAGGGAATGGGGAGTTCAAGTAGGTCCATTGAGACAATCTTCGGTGCGATAGCTTGCTTCCTCTGTATTGGGCTTTTGGTGTCTGTTGCCTTAGAAAGTAATGGAGGAACAAAAGCAGCAACCCTGTGAGTTTTCAGGGGATGTCGTCGACAGTGAAGCCGAGTGCTCAGGTGAAATTGGACCCTCTGTATGCCATCAAGAGAAGGGTGCCAAATGGGCCTGATCCTATCCACAACAGGTACTTGGTTGCTATGTAATCAGACTCTGTTCTTCATTTTCTCTGTTTTTTCTAATTTTATTTTAAATTTCACTGGTTATTTGATATGAATTTTCTGGGCATAGTTTGCAAATTCTTCTTGTCATTTTACCATGTATATATATATCATCACACTAAATGAATTCTACAGCTAATGCCATGAATATATTTCTATGTTATTCTCGCAATTTTCTCCTTCAAAAGGGGGGAAAAAGAAATGAAGAAAGACCCACCTACTCTGTTTCAAAATTTTCTCTCTGTGTTTGAGTGGCTTTGTTGTTATAAGAGCAATCAATTATATCTTGCTAATCAATATTTAATTTTTCCCATGAAAGTTCTACAAGTAGATATAGTAGACAAAGTGGCAATATGGAAGCCATGAATAGTTTTTTTCCCCTCACATTTCAATGCATTTTTTGATGCTCATGTGCAAGATTTCCTTAATTAGTTGCCAAAGGACCTAGGTTTAGAGGCTTCATAGGCCCAAATCACAAACTTCAGAGTCACCCTTGTAACTTTGATGGTATAAAAAAAATTAAAAGAAGGGAAAAAGAAAAGAGGGTCTCTTCACTTTACTCACCCCACCCACATTCCACAATAATCATGATTATCTTTCCAAAAAATCTTACTCAAAATAGATTGAGGATTAAACAAAAACATTAATAATGAAACCCTAAACATGGTGACATGAAGCAAGATTTAGTGTGGGGCCCACAAGTACTAATATTATTAGCTTAATCAAAATTAAGAGTCTAATGATGTGATGATATGTTCACCTGAACTGAGCATTGCACATGAATTCCTTCAGTACATCTGACCAGCATTGGATGCACATTTGTCTTGCAGACGGTCCGGGAAGTCGGGGAGGCCGCCGGGGAGAGTGTAGCGGGGCAGCGGGTGGGCGCCGGGGTGGTGGAGCTCCTGTTGTGTGGGTGATGGATTATGGAGGTGGGGGTTGTGTCTCATCTTGAATGTAACAGCAATGAGTAGGGAAAAAATCTTTGAACACTCCTCAGACATTAGCCAAAAAGAGAGAGATACTTTGCTTTGCCAAAGTGCAATATGCACTTGCTTTATGAGTTGTTGATTGTGGTTGGGGTGTGTGTAAAGAGGTCAATTAGCCTCCCTCACACAAAATACACATTCAAGATTCTCGACAAAGATGGCCATGAACTAGCTTTTGCAGTCACTTTAGTGATCCTCCTTCCTCTTGTTTTTGAGTGTGCATGAGAGAGAGAAACATAGAGATAGAGATGAGGAGAAGATGATGATGATGGTGATGATTGTTTGTTAGCATGTAAAGAGAAAGATATATCCAAAGAAATCATATTGATATGTACTACATAGAAGAAGCGCATGAACTAAGACCAAGAAATGTTCCAATAACAAAACAAGGGCATATGTATCATTCATGCATGTTAACATTTTGCTTTCTTTCAGTCACATATCTCAGCT